>JAHDVE020003552.1:0-22786 GCA_022606495.2 Halesus radiatus
TATCATTTAACGAAGCTCGCAAAAAAACACCTTCTATTACGAAATTGAGCTTTTAAACTTTAGAATGCAAGAGAACATTCAGATGGCATTGATTTAAAATTATCAAACTTAATATCACCAAGTTGTGAAGTTCTAGTTAATTTATCTGTGACAAAGTTAGTGGCAAGAATACTTAATTGCTTCTCAAAACTAGTTTCATTCGTCACTTGGTTAAGAGTTTGAAGGTGTCGCCATTAAGTATTTAATGAACTGGTAAGTCAATTTCAATCGGCCACCCCGGTGGAGTAATGGTAAACGGATTTAACTGCTTTTGATTTCTTCTCAATGTGGAAGATTTTAACGTCTTACTGGTTAATATTGGGTCAAGAATTTATAAAGACCCATTTGACCGACTTTCATCAATAACTCTTTGTGTAATAAATAACACCATTACGTATTTTTGTAATATTTAGAAATCTGTTCCCTTGTTTCGACTTCGCTAAAACTAATCATCAAATTCTAGAAAGAGATTCTATGACGATTCAGTAATTTTTTATGTAACTCTTTTTTATGTACCAACAACTAACTACAAGAAGTGTGATCTATATAGATTTGAAAGATAATTGATGTATCGTCTTGGTGGCAGGCCAAGGCCATTTTGAATATTTGTTTACGAAAAATCTAAAATTCCGACCTAGTAAACTTTGTAGATTCTAACATAGGTATACGTTTTCTCCATTGTAAAATATTGTTATGTATATTTATACTCATCACACTTATTTATACTCGTACAGTGAATGCGAAATAATAACAGTAAGGCAATTGTACATAATACTAGTACAGGTTCTCTGTAATTTTTTTAACAACATTGATACTGCCATAAGATCACAACAAGTGCACAATACTAGAATGGGTTCTTCTCTAATGTATCAGCCGGCAAATAACATAACATTATTTTTCTTGTAAAGCTCCTTTGTTATATAATAGGCTTAGTGATAACATTAAAACTATAGACTAGATAATTTATTTAATTTTTTCTTAATTTTTATAAAACTCTTAATTGTAAATAATGTATGTAAATTTAAAAAAAAAGGCAACATATCCTCTAGATATATTCGATCAGGTCTTTCGATATATGAATGTTCTATCTTAATATCTTGTATGCGCCTTATTGTTGTATTTCTAGTATCACGACTTTTAGTCTTTCACCAACATATTCTTGATGCAATTTATTTATTCACTACTATCGCTAGATGGCAGTGCTCCGCAACTCAAACACGAGAAATCTTTCTCTATTGAGTTGGGCATTTTTTGTAAAATAAACTTATTCTTTTTTGTAATTAGCTATTATATCTGTACTATTAAATGTTATATATATGTAATTCTTATATTAAAAAAAATATATATATATATATTATTTTAAAAAATGGTCAAAAACTCTATGTTAGCTGAGAGTGGTGATTTCGCTTTATCCATGTTATCCCTTATGTTGTAATCAATGTTGAAACTTATGTATGCTCGCTGTTATCATTATTATCTACCTATTATTACTTACTTATTATTACTTACTTATTACTACTTACTTATTACTATTTACGTAATATTATTTACATATTATTATATGTGTATTATTATATGCTTATTACTATTTACTTATTATTATTAATTAATTATTATTATTTATTTACTATTATTTACTTATTAATATTTACTTATTTTTATTCATGTGTCATTATTCACTTATTACTATTTAATGATTATTATTAAATTGTAAAGCCGCTCAGCCCAACACAGGATTGTCCTAGTGAGATAAGTGGCTAATGTTTTTGTTTTTATGTATAAATTTAAGAATAAATAAATATTTACGTTATTGTATTTTGTATTGCATCTGTATATTTCGAGCCTGTATCTTCGTTTATGTTGTTCTCCCGGTGTTTATATATTTTTGTTTTGTTTTTATGTTAGATATATTTACTTCGAAAATTTATTAATGTAAAACCATATATGTATCAATTATCAGTTTTGTTGATAACTCTTGGAAGTGCAACTTCGTTGCATGTCATTGCAAGGCTTCAGTATAAGAATTGAAAATATGAGGTTAATTCTGGCACACAGATACCCCATAACACACTTCTATCGGTTTAACGTTTCAGTGTTTTTTTTTAAAGAAAGACCAACATTTCCAATTTACGAATACCTTAAAAATACTTGAAAATCTCCTATTATCATCAGAGTAAGCGAAAGATGTCGGTTGTGTCGTGATGGAGACTTAGCCAGTCGAGTAATTAAACTCACGACGCCTCAATGGGATCCAAACGCGATACCAACTCATCCACTGACCGGTCTAATGGCTCGGGCTATGGACGAACTAATAAACTTATTAAAGTTTTTTTAATTGGATTTTAGAATCGATTAATATAAAATATATCAAAAACAGATAAACAAATTGTGTGAAATTCGATTGACTTTAGTTAGAGGTAATCATAACTAGAAGCACTCCTGTCCCGGTGCGACCAGTACACCGCGCACACTATTTTATTGGGAGTTGGAACACGTGTTCTGTGAATAGGGAGATTTAAGTATAATCGGCTTATATGGATGACAATCTAATACGCCAATATTGGAATTTGTGATGGGTAGGAGGAATAAAGGAATTATATTGTGTGCTATGTTTATAATTTGTCTATACTTATTTTTTTGTATTCTATATATTCCTGATAAAGAAAGCATCGCTTTCGAAACATGTTGATATCTGTGTATATTAATAAAGTGGTGAATACAAAGGAATTCTTTAATAATGACGCCAAAGGAAATTATTTAATAAAGGAATTGATTGAGCATTGATATTCGTCTCCCGCTTACCGCTTCTTTTTAGGTTCCCCTTCTTCTTGTTTCGTGCTTCTGTCATTTTCTTGCTATTTTCTTATCATTTTCTTACCCCCGTTTCTTCTTGTCTCTTTTTGCTTGTTCTCGACTAATTGAATTCACTGTGACCAAGATTTTTCTTGTATATAGTTGAAATTTTGTGTCGTCATTTTGTTTGTAGTGAAGCTACCGTCGCTTCATATTTATTTTACATTTGACAAGTTGTAGTCTCCAAGAATAACAAGTTAAGTATTCTGTTGAGAAATTGTTGGCGTCTTCACAGTAGTTTATTTATGTGTGAACATCAAGGGGTGGTGATGGATAGATTCTAATGAATTAAAAATTGAGTGGATTAGTAATTTGCACGAAAAAATGTTCAATGCGAGTGTTTTTCATGTTTAATTTTCTTAATGAGAACGTTTGTTTCATTGCTATTAAAACTCCTCCACCTCTTTTTTTCCAACAGTTTTTAATATAAAGTATAACATAAATTACATACATTGTTGAAATTATAACAGCAAGAGATGGGAACCCACACAGGCGCTGCTTGTTGATCTAATATTTCTGTCACAGCGAATAAACGTTGGTGAGTTCAAGTTCAGATGATTTCATTGTCAAGCCAGGTTTCCGTAAGTACATATATGTCGTGATGATGACAAGGTAGAACTGCTTGTAGGTCACCTAGTTTTGTTCATAGTTTTGACCAATCAAATATTTCGTTTTTGTAGAAAACGATTACTTTGTGGTTTTAAATATTATTAAATAAAACAAACACTTTGTTTTTAACCACTGATTTGTTTTGTATTTATTTTAAACGGTTTTGCTTATCCCTAGCTTCGTAGGGGTAATTAAAAAAAACTTCATAAAGTAAGCATATATATTATATGTGAGACATAATACAAAATAGAATAAGAGTGAGACATAATACATGTTGAAACAGTTAATTCGATTTAGATATGGTAGATATGTTCATCGGCACAGAATGCAAATCCACGAAGACCTTAATAGCATACATCCTCAATATTTACTAACAGAGACGTGTCTAGAGAATGAGTATGAGTGAATATGTGATTGTGTTTTGTAAATTATCGTTTTTTGACAATATTTTTGTAAAAATGAAGAGCACAGTTCATTTGCTTTGCAACTATGCTTATGGAATCTAGTTGAATGACAGTGTCCCTAAGACATGTCGTGTAGAGGTCGTAATAGGAACGGCTACGCGGCATGTTTCATACAAAACTTAATTTTGGATTTGAGGCCAAAATACTAACCCAAACCTGATGATCTTTTTTTTCATCAAAATATATATTAAATATCTAGTACGGATTAGAAATAATTTATTAATTCTGGTTTTACATTATGAAACATAGGCCATTAAAGGAATTGATTTTTCGCGATATTAGAGGCACCTTTAACATTTATTCAGGGGCTAACGGTGATGTAAATAAAAATTTTTACCCCGTCTACTTCGAAAATATAAAGTAAGAAATTAAAAAAATATAATTAAAATAAGCATTAAGGTGGACTTTAAATTAAATTAAAAACGACCAATTTACGTTAGGACA
Source organism: Halesus radiatus (assembly GCA_022606495.2). NCBI lineage: Eukaryota > Metazoa > Arthropoda > Insecta > Trichoptera > Limnephilidae > Halesus > Halesus radiatus. Next base: position 4,410 of record JAHDVE020003552.1, read on the forward strand.
CAAATTTTAATAACAATAATTTCGGTAAAAAAACCTTTTTTTTATTTGTTTTCTTTTCATATTTTCATTTACGTAATCAAATATGATAATTAAAAAAAAAAATACGACCCACAAATAATTTTCTAAGTTGCCTCTAAAATGATGAAAATGGATTTTTTTTCATTGCTTATACTTCATAAATTAAAACAATAATAAATAAATTACTTCTCATCCGTACTAGATATTTAATAAGCCTCTAATAAAAGAAAATATTTCATTCAGTTTGGATGGGTATTTGGCATGTATGAAACATGCAGCGCGCAGCCGTTCCTCTTAATTCGGCTACTGTTCGCCTTCGTTGCAAAATACATTGAATTATACAAAGAAAATGTGTTTATTGAATTTGTTTGTGAAACATTATAAATTTGTTAAATATTTCGTTGTTGCATTTTTTGTAATACGTTCTATACTATCGATGTACCTACTATAATACATACACACCTGTGTCACTAATATCTTTTATTCTTAGTTTTTATCATAAAATATGTAAAAGCCCCTAAAAGGCGTGTACGACATTATAAATAAAATGATAATTTTGGAATAACTTATTGTAGCTTATAAAACTCTTTGTCATATATTTTTAAGTATAGAAGATAATATTAAAAACTCTCAGAAAAGACACAAAAAAAATTCGGATAGGAAATATTTATAATAAATTTTCCACGATGTTTTTAATTTTCAAAGTTGTATAAGGTATGTACCTACTTCTTAGATTAGTGTGCAGGGACTACAGGTGTAAAGTAAGTGATGGTGGCTGTGGGTGAACATAGAAAACAATATTATTGGGTGAATCACGAGGTTTTTTTTAATATCCTAAGATTGAGCTTCATTTATATTGCGAAGCACGGTGAAGTAAGAGAACGAAGCCTTCAGAACCTGAAAAGCAAAATATTTATTTCATATTATCCATCTCACTAGGTATGAAACGCCTGTATTTTAATGGTAGTTTACAAGAGTGGTTGTTCAGCTAGGTTATTGTATATTATGAAAACTTTTTCCTCCGTTAACCTTTGGTTATTGAATCGTCAATTTGACGTATGGCTTCAATCAGAAATAATTGTTTCAGACGAATATGGAACTATTCTTGACGTCGAATCGTGAGCGATAAAATCAAACTGTTTTTGTATGAGGTAACATTTAATTTTCTCCCATTACGTGCAAAATCACGTTATTTTCAATAACTCTCAAGACTTGCAGCTGCCGAGAGTCACTGGAACTATGATAACTCCGACTTTAGGAAACTCATAATATTACTTCACTATAATTTATTGGCCACCATTAATTTTTCGATTAGCGGGATTTAGCGCCATCTATAAATATGTTTCATTACTCGATTACGGTTTTGTCGGCAGAAAACTGCATTTTTAATTCACCGAGCATCGAGTGGGTTCTTAATTGTGGCATGACTTCACAGATGTCGTTAGTTTAACGTTCTCTCAATGCAATTTTTCATTCGATCAGAATATTTTGAAGGTTTTCAAAGAAAGTTAAAATGATATCTAAGGTTAGTAACATAAACCAAGTTTAATAGATTTTATTTCGAACTAAAAAAACGCACTTTTGCACAATGTACATATTACATCATACCTAACATAACATGAATCCAGATTTTTGTACATTCCATGTATTACAATTCGAAGGCATAATGTGTAAAGCTCTCAATGACAACTGTGCATTTCTTTCTTTTTTTTTTAATAATAAAAACTAAAAATACTCGCCGAACTTAATACTAACATTATTAAATTCAGTGGCGGCTCGTTACTTTTGAGTGAGCTAGAGTGCTAAGATGGAAAAATACGACGTTATTGATGTTGTTGAAGCTGAAAATGATTTTTTTTTTCAAATTTTCAATTTTTTGTATGGAGATTTAGATAGGAGGTGGGATACTGCCCTACCTACGATCTAAATCTCAATTAAAAAAAAAAAATGAAATTAAAAAAAATAAAAAATTATTCTCGGCTTCAACGACATCAATAACGTCGTGTTTTTCAGTCCTAACACTCTATCTCACTCAAAAGTCACGAGCCGCCACTGACTAAATTTGATTTGCATTCAATTTTTTAAAAAATTAAATGGAGTTATAAGATTTAAAACTCCACAAAAAACAATTAATAACACCTGTGCATTGTTAATGTTTTTCAGAAAACAAAATTCAAGAAAATTTTCGTCTAAATAGTCTAAGCTTCTAAATCTTTCGTCTAAATTTCGTCTAAGCTTTAATAACTCAGGAGCAAGTAGGACTATTACATCCCCAAATGGGGTATATTGTGGGACTGGAGGGATTAAGAATGGAAAAGAGATGGGGAAAGGGAAGGTGGGGAAGTACCTGGCTATTTAGATCACAAAACACGGTTAAAGCCATTTCAAGCAACGTTTCGATTCTGAATTATAGTCTTTCGCCAGGGCGATTCTGGGAGTATCTACCACTCTGGAACCTACCGCAAATATTCTATATATTATGTTTAAATGAATAAATAAATTGTGAAATGTCACAATTTAATCAATTAAAATTAACTTGCGCACGCCGATCTGCACGCACACCGTTTGGTTTGAGACATGTCAAAAACATGTTTTGTACAATACTACACTTAAATACTCATTTAAACAATGCTTGTGTAGAGAAGCGGAGTGTACAGAACATTGCACTACCACATACAGTATGTGTGTTTAGTGTTGTAATAAAAAATTGTATTTTTATGAATCACATAAAAAAATATATTAAATACTGAATTTGGTTGATGGAGATAATTCAAATATTTTGAAGCGTTACGTGCTAGAAGTGTTTTTGTCTAATATATTTAAATTAGTTCCCCATCTGCGAGCACGTATTATGTTCTGTTTAGTCTTAAAGTCATGTTAAGCAAAATTTTGATTTCTAATGGTAATCTTTTACCAATTAGTGTATTTGATGACTTACCCCAATCATATTCTCCAGATTGAGCATGTAAAAACTGCCTCCAGTGAAGGACACCGGCTTGGAGGCCCTCAGCATGAGGGGGACCAGGTTCCTAAAGGTCTTTCGATCCATAACATGCCAGGGTCCGCTGCAGGCCACCTGTGCCACTGCTGCGCTCTGAAAGTTTTACTCAAATATAATATATACATATAAGCGCCCTTGGGGTGATTTTTCACAAAAACGGCGCTATATAAATCGTCCAAGTATTATTATTACTATCCATTTTTAACTTGCACAATTACATAGCATTAGTGAGAGGAATTTCGTTTTCAAAACTCATTTTAGCGTTAAATGTCGTAATATCATTGAGTTTTGTTTCAAGTGACGTCACATAGTCGTCATTCTCGTCCGTGAATACGTCCCGGGCGGATCATATGACGTCATAATCGAGCTGGATTTCATGATTGATTTTTTGTCTGAATTAAAACTTACCCGTATTCTTACTTCGTTTCCAAAATAGCATAGAAGAAACAGATCCCAAAAGGTCAAAGTCCCGTACTCCAAAATCGTTATTTGAAAGCTCTATAAAACAACATCGAAAAACGATTTAAGTAATATGGCTAGGTATAAAAGCTTAATCACAATACTGGGATATTTTTTTCATCGGAGGTTTTGTATGTTTTGACAAGATCTTATTTTACACGAGTCTCGTTATTTTTTCTTAAAACTTTCTAACGTTTTGCTAATAATTATCTCAACTCATTTAATTAACCTATACATACGTGAACGAACTACAAGACAAACATTAACATATTACATATTTATATCCCGTTCCAACTACAGCTTGCATTCCCCAATTCAATACTCACACAGCCTTGGTAACAAATACTTAAATTTATAATACTTAAAATTATATGGATGTATTTGACAATAATCTAAACTTGTCAATTTCAAAAAACTATAAACGATTTTTTTCTACTTAGTTTATAAATTATTGTTATCTACAACTTTTTACATTATTTACTTATTTGTTATTAATGACAATATTGACTTTTTTGATATTGTATTATATATTTTTTTGTTCCTTCATATTCCTTTGTATTTTTAGCTTTGGTGCGGTTTGTTTTCTTTTTTCGTATTTCAATTGTAATTACCTTTTGTGCATTTTTTAAATTTTTTTTATGTGATTTAAAAATGATGTGCTTGTATGCAAAAGCCGTTTAAATAATAAAAAAAAAATAAAAAAAACTGCAGTGGTCACTTGTAAATTAAATATCAAATTTAATTTAGTACATAAACCAAACAAAAGGCATAATCGCATAAATTTGGTCACGAGATCTGTCAAATAATGTAAAGATTTATAGGCCAGGAAATTTCTAATATATTTTGAAAAACCTAACAAGCATGTTTTATAGTATAAGAGTAAATACGAAATAGATTGTTAATTTGATTATTTAATTAAATGAACAATGATATTCTAAGGACACAATGGTATTCGAACAACACACCTGGTAGGAAAATGTAATAAAATATTTACCACACTGAAGGAATACATCACAAAACAGGCCAGTAGAGTAATCTGGAACATCTTGACCAGCGATATTGGACTGCAGAATCTCTCAAAGCTCTGGCAGTAGTCCAAAATCTCCTGATGGTGGTGCACACAGTCCTCTATCACTTTAGTTACTTCCATTCTATACTCTTCGTAGGCATCTAAAGGTTAAAATAGTAACAAAACTAATATACGTAATCCAACCAGTTTATAATCGTTGTGATCTAATGCACATATTTAAATAAACAATGCAAACAAACATATTCACTGGACTTAATAAAACGATTTTTAAGTAAAGTTATTATAGGGAACATTAATATTTAAAAAAACCAATAAGTATGTAAAAGCGTCTCATTTTATCCAACTTAAGTAAGCATCCACAGGGATGCTTTTAAGAGGAACGGCTGCGCGGCCTGTTTCATACAAAACTTAACTTTGGATTTAAGGCCAAAATACCCATCCAAACTGAATGATATATTTTTTTATTAAAGGTTTAGTAAATATCTAGTACGGATGAGAAGTATTTTATTTATTTTTGTTGTACAACCGTTCCTCTTAATATGTGGATATAGAGAGATATCCTTAAATTACCAGTTCAACAGAGAGGGTAGCTTGTTTTTATGGCTTGCTTGGTCACAACATGAGGACCACCTAAATGGAAGATTAATCAAAGAATAATTCCAAGGCAGATTGATGATAGAAGATGTAGCAAAGGAAGATGCCACAAATCACTACTGCGAAATTTAAGAGACCAGTTAGTGTTTCAATGAGTTATTGACATAACTTAGGAATTAAACTTTCACCTGGGGGTGATTTATTTATCTCCTATCGGGGGTTCACTATCATCTTCTTCGTACACTAAATCTTTTAATTACTAAACAACGCTATGTTCAATTATTAAAGTAATATTTTTAAATGCTGCAAAGATTTCACCAAAAGAAGAGTGCACCGGTTTCTTAAAAAAAATCTGTCTGCACTTACCAATTTTGTTCTCATTGATATCAACAACACCTATTTCTTCCTTGAACGAAACCCTTCTTCGAATCCTCTTATCCACATTAACCCTGCTCTTACTCAATTCTACTTTGAGAACGGTCTTCTGCCCATCAGCATCATTCATTGAAGGGTTCAAGAACCTTTGCATGCTTTTCTCGAGCCTAGGGTCCAGGATCTTCGGTTTTCCTCTGATGTACTGGTTGTACTCATCCTCTGGTAGGGTGCAACGGTTTGCACCCTCTAGTGAGTAGCCTGCGAGCTCTATGAGGGATGAAGTTGGATATCCCCTGCGGCGGAGGGCGGTGTAGCGGATGTTGCGGAGGCTGCAGCAGAGGATGTCGAATTGGCCGCAGATGAGGACGCATTCGGAAAGGAAAAGAATACCTAAAATAAAAGTAGGTATATTATATATATTAGATAAGTTTGTGCCTACTTTATTGCAACCGCTTCTATCAAAATATGCATTTGACGTTTGTGTAGTTGATCAGGAATCTAGCTAATGAAAACTGTTATACCAAAGTTTGCATACACCATCGCTGTCATTATCTGCCCATAGAACTGAAAAAAGTACGCGATCTCATAGTATGGTGTTCTTTGGACGTCTATGGGGTACCAAAGTTTTAGTGGCAGCATTCGGACCCCATCAACAGCTGAAAAAAACATTAATTCAGATTAACAAAATTTTATACTTTTAATTGTTATTGGTAATCGCAGTACTCGTACTTATCGGCTTCACCCATTCAAAACACTCTTTAAAAAAACTCACAAGTGAAATATAAGATAAAAGATATTATGTCTTTATAAAAATTTTAGAAATAAAAAAGTTCAGGATTGGAACAATTTCGCAACCCCTTCGATAATTTAGAAATTCCAGACAGAAATCAATCTGGAAAAGCGTTGATCCCGAAGCTCGCTGTCCAAGGGTTTTTACTACTACAAACATGATTTTCTAGAGATTACAAGTTACTACCCGAAATTATACCCGAATCAAAACAATTTCTTATTGATTGATTGAAAAATGTGGCATCTGGTCAATCAGTGTTTTGAGAGTAAAGTGGATATTTAAAGCTTCTTTTATAACACCGACGTTCCGGACGCCTATGACATATGACCAGTCCAAGGCATTGCTGATCTTCCTCTAATTCTCTTACCTTCCACTTAATCATCAACTTCCTTAGGTTTGAGTTCTCAGTTTGGCGAACAACGTGTCGAAACAACTTACGGTGCGTTGTGAGTTGTCAACCTATTTTGGATTCCTTCTCTTCCAGAACGAATAGATTTGTGCCCCACACTGTCCAAGAGTCTAAAATTTAAAAAATCCTATAAATACCTGGTGTAAAAATGGGCAACACCGCCCAATGGGCCGCCCCAGTGATGCATGCCCCGGTGAAGATGGCGCTCAGGAAGCGCGCCCAGCGGAAGGAGGCCGACATGTTGAGCACCGTCAAGCCGTACGCCGAACGGAAACGGAAGGTGTTGTTGAGCCTCTCGAGGAGGACATGCAGGTCTTTCCAGTAGCACTGTGATCAAAATGTAAAGCCAAATAAAATGTAGGATATATCGCGGCATGCAAAGAAGTAACAATTATTCTTGCATACACAAAAAAGATCAATGCTACAGAGTTATTAGATTTTTGGTTCTGAGGCCAGAGTACAAAGTCCTGCAAGAACAACAAATCCATCCATTTCGTATTTTTAGGTGATAATTTATAAAGGAAAGAAGGTATTATTTTTTATTGCTTTTATTCACGTACACCGGGATTTGAACCCGAGTCCTCCATTGTTTCTTTTGAAACTTCAATTACACTTAATTTTATAGTTAGATGTGAATAGCCAGATACATCTAAAATTCTTTTCCTCCCCTTCCGCAACATGCTTTCACAATTTTCCTCATATTCGGTGTGCCATGGTTCCATTTGTCCAGTTGGCATCTTGAATATCATATTGGTAACATGTCATATAATATTGACGACATATTGATATCAGCTCAATCTTCATTTTCAAGAATACTTCTGAAAGGATGAATGGAAGGTCGGAGGGATGGAGTATGATGTGGGGATTCTGATATTTTTGCGATCGAGGAACTGTTTTTGTTTTCACTTCACACTACAGTTTTTGTTCTTTATTTTGTGGTTACATACAAAGTATAAACGAGATTTTGTTTGTATGAGTCATTAACGACAATGATTAATGTGGTTTTATTCAATGTGGTTAGCGGGTAAATTCGTAGCTGCAATCTCTTGTTGTTATTTATTTAGCTATTTAACGAGTTATTATAAATTTAATGGGTTTCCTGTGAAACCTTGAGAGTGCGAAGTCACTAATCTAGGCCAAAGTGATGAAACCGCTCATTATTTCTCCTGAGATCTTTATTTACCGGTAAAAAAAAGGAGAACATCTTTTGAAACTAGTAAGTAGTTACTGTCTGCTATCACCCGAGTTTCAACAATATTCTATTCGAGATAATTATTTGATATATTTTTCAAAAACATATCTATCATGACTGAAAAGATGTTGCTAGTTGGAAAGAGTTGCGTTGACCTAAATTTTCAAGACAAAAAGCAGAATGTGGACAAAACTTATCCATTACACGTTTTTGAGGCATACAAAAATTGGCGTGTGCTGAAATACCTGAAAGTACAGCAGCAGCAAAGTGTTGGTCGCGTATATGACTGTGACAATCATATTAAACGTCAGACCGAAAATATTTCCATCCCAGCTAAACAGCACATCGGCCAGCGAGAAAATCATTATGTGGAAACTGGTGAAGTTCACAAATACGATGTAGAAGAGATTGATCGTATCAAGGAACCAGTTGGAGTTCTTGATGAAGATCGGCTGCATGGCCATTGATTTTAGACATACTATGACGAAGTTGGTATACTCTTCGATCTCAGGTTCTTCATCATCGCCTTCTTTGATGATAGGTTGGTTTTCTTCGGTAGTTTTGGAACCTCCAGTGACGTTTAGATTGGCATTGATAGAGTCGACATTGAGGGTATTGCGAATCTCGTCTTTCCATTTACCAAGTATAGCGTCTGTGTTCATTTTTGTTAAGCTTTTTGAAATCAACCTTTCTTTTAAGTTTTACTTTGCTTTTATTTGTACAAACGTCCGGTTCCGTTATAAGTTTTCGTTCAATTCTACCAATTTGTGATCGTTGGATTGATATTTATACGTTATCTCTTAGATAGATGGTGCTTCATTACACAATAAAAAATTCTTCAACTGTACTAAAAACATCTTTATACTTTGCAGCAAAATTAACAGAGGGTATTTCTTTGTTTACATCGCATTACCAATATATTATGTTCATTAACGAATCAAAGACAAAAACGTAAAAAATTTAGGCATCTTTGTAACTAAGAAATCATTTTTATTCCTGAAGATGACAGCATTGCTATCGAAACATGTAGAAATATTTATACATTTTAAGTAATATACAAAGTGTATTTTCAATTATATAAGAAATCAAGTATTTAAAAGGGTGTCCTGTGTGATTAGCGATTTTTTCTCTGAACTACACCAAAGTTTCATAATTTAAAAAAAAACTTGATAGGTCATTTAGAAAGACTCAAAAATAAAATTACACCCTCTATTGAAAAATTAAGCTCAGAAAATTCTTGAATTCAAGAGAATTTACAAATGATATTCATTTAAAATTTCAAAACTTTACAACAGTTGTAAACTTCCAACTAATTAAGCTGTGTCAAAGTTAACGTCAGAAATGTTTCAAATTGCTTCTCAAAATAAATTTAGTCGTCACTCAGTCAAGCGTTAGAAGGTGTTGTGATCAAATATTTAGTCGTTTAAATGTCAATTAGTGGGTCAATTACAATCGGCCACCCCAGTAGAGTAATGGTGAATGTATTTAACTATTTTTCAATTGGGTTAAGGTGGTTTCTTCTCGATTTGGAAGATTTTATGGTGGACTTAAGGATCAAAATTAGGTATTAAATCAGAAATTGATACCGTGGGCTATATCGCCGCCCAAGGGGCGTTGGTAAGATCCGCGAGGGGGTGATGGCGCCAAGGAAAATGGGCGGGGTTGGGGGACGGTGAAGAGCTGCATGGGGGGCGAGGGCAACAAACATATTAAAAAAAATTCTTATGAATTTAAATTTGTCGTTGAAAAAGAATCATGTAACTAAATGAACAGTCCAATTATTCTATTGATTTAGAGATGGTTAAATAGTTTTTTTGTCATTTTCTTTAAGGTGTTACAATAATAGTAATAATAATATTAATAATAATGTGATTATTTCAACTGAAGAAAGCGGGGAGTGCAAATCTCTGTCTGCCATATAAAAGAATACATCTAAATAATTACGTGATGTGGAAATAGAATATAAAAAATATATATAAAAAGGTGAACATATTTAGCACTTATGCTACGGTGGCTTGAGGGGAATTCTCCATCTATGATGTAGGGGCCCTGATGCCCTGCCACTGGGTGACGGCCTGGACAAGAGTGTTTTCCGATCTCCGGTAGCGCTGACTCGTCTCGTCTACTCTATGGCGCATCAAAGCAGCGAACCCATGACGCCGTTTTGCTGCAGGTGTAGGTAGAGAGGACGAACCGCCGGACAACTCGATCTTGGCATACACTTCTTGCTTCATTCACATTCATACAAAGTCTAATACATTATTTTCTGTTATTCTGACTTCTGACATATCGGTAGAACGACAAGGACAGTATTCCCACTTGACGTCTGTGCTCCAAAGATTGCTATCCGACCGGTGGCTGGTAAATTCTACAGTGGGGCGCACTTGGGATTTGTACAGGGTCAGCAGTTATATACTATTAAAGTATATAGAGGGCTTGTTGGAAAGATTACTTCCATTAAAGGAGACTTCATTATAATTTCGATTCCTTTTAGACGTAATTTGACGAGGTTATTATTACCCCAAGAGAAGACCCTCTCGATGTAACCGGCCATTCTCTGCTTCATATATTTAGAGTCTGTATATTTTTTATTTCACATTTTTTTAATATTTTCACACGCATGTTTGTTTTGAAACCTTCGTAAAACTTAATATTATGAAGCAATTATTAGCAGTCCCATGCTGTGTTAAATTGATATCTCATGATAGTGCAACTTCGTTGTATGTCTTGCATGAAATAAAAATATATTTATTTTCGAACTATAAGTTTAAAAAAATAGTTTTTAAAATTATAATTTTTAGCATGTGCGCTTTAAAAATAACAACTTCTTATTAAAAAATAAAAACATTTAATTAGTAAAGGTCGAAGTTTTTCAATCGGTTCAGTATACCACAATGAGGCAATCTTCATATTTCACAGTTAAGTTCACACACAATATTTTGATTCAAACTTTAAAAATAAACGACCTCCAATTTGTTTTGACTGTATTTTTTAAATAATTAAAAACGCGTTAGCGGTATCACAAGTCATCATTAAATAACACCAAAAAACAGATTTTCATTCAACAGTTGGGAATATCTTCTCAAACTAAAGGTCATCTATACATTGTTATAATATTAACCTCGATTGTAATATTTGTTTATCTGATGGTTATTATAATCAAAATATTGTATAAAATAACAATACATATTGGCAATCTGCCAAAGTATCTCGTAATAGACAGCCATTATGTCTAAAAGCAAATTTTGAATGAATGGACCAAATTTAAATTTCGCTATAACCTCCCAATCGGAGAAATTTTATGTGAGTTTGAAAAATCAAAGCAAACATGGACGATGCCACTGATCAGTTTAAAATACTCATTTTTTAAATTTTACAAAATATTAAAAAAAGAACTAAAAAAGTCACGATAAACTACTTTTTACTAGTTTAACTAATACATGCTTGTCATTCAAAACCTTATAACAAATCAAATTTACAGTTAAGGTCTATATAGAATAAAAATATTTGTAACAGACTAAAATATTTAAAACATAAATATTTAACAATAATCATACTTAAATATATTTCTACTTATATCTGTAAAAAAAAATCCTAAATAAAATAATGTTATCTAATTGTATAATACAAATATTTTATTTCAGCTTTCCTAGTATGCAATATATTTATTAACTGTTTTATTTTAATTTTTTTTTTAATTTCAGCAGCTAACATATTTAAACAGCTACAAATCATGTAATATAACGTTTTTTGTTCTCTATTTGTTTGTATGCTTAGGGACCATAAATCCTTCATTAAAAATGAAATCAGTGTTATATGTGCGCTTTAATCTATTGTATATTACATAGGTTTATTAATGTGCTGAAATATAATTTTGTACCACAGAATTGCTCTCACTGAACAAATTTTAAGACTCTGATAAAATTATGGAATATTATGCCTTTCTTCGTATAAACTATTGTGAGCTAATAATCGAACCAATAAATTTTGCACTGATTCAACATGATTGATATTTGTTTTACGGGAAAGTCCCCACGCTGTAATTCCATACCTTATAACAGATTCAGCTAACGATAAATAAATTATTCGAAGTGCACAGATTGGAACAAAAAACTTTAATTTGAATAATCTACTAACAATTGCTCTTAGTCGTACACAAACATCATTTATTTGTAAATCCCATTGAAAAAATAATCAATAATAACACCTTAATAAACATATTCTTTCACAAGTTCAACATTTTCACATGTACACAATGCAGAGTGCCATTATGTAAACAATCTGACGTGTGTGTTTTTTATTTTTTTATTTCAGGTCTAATATATACCTATGCATTAGGGGAACTTAGTTTTTTTTTTCATTTATTTATTTGTAAGAAACAAACAGCTTTTAATACAATACAAAAAGAAGTTTAACATAAGGTAAGCCAACAAAGTTTCTTGTGCTAACAGTGGTTAAATACAGATGTTTAATTTATGAACCTAACAAGATAAAGAACAAAAAAACAAAAAAAAATAATGAAGGAGTTAGAGGAAGAGGAAGATAGGATCAGGACAAGAGATGCTCTCGGTGCATTTTATACTTGTGCATCAATTTGTAGTCGTACGTATAACTTGTTGTGTTCTGAATTGAGATTGACAGTCCCTTTGCTTTTTTCCGTGCAATATACATTACTATTATCGAACGTACTCGACGGTATCGAGAATTACATGTTTCTTACTTTTGAAAGGATTTGCCTAAATCGCTAGCCCTTATCTGATCTTTCTCTTCAAATTCCATTCCTAATTAACATCTCTATGGCAAAACTAAAATATTTAAGCAAAACTAACCAATACACATGAATAATACTTTTTTATATGAGAATACCGCACAAGAGTACCAACTGCTCCCAACCGTCTAGAGCCAGTGAGACAATGGCATCACCAATTGGGGAATGTTGTAAAGCTGAAGGTATTGGGGAGGGGAAGAGGAAGGTGGGGAAATTCCTAACTATTCAGATCTGGTCACTAAACAAGGCTAAAAGCCATTTCAGGCAACGTTTCAATTTTGAATGGTGGTCTTTCACCAAGGCGATACTGAGAGTATCGTCCACTCTGAAACGTGCGCAAATACACTACGTATTATTTTTATATGAATTAATTGTGAAACAGCACAAATTAATTAAATAAAATTTACTTGCGCACGCCGGGATTTGAACCCGTGACATTTGGATCCATAGTCAAGAGCCTTAACCCTCAACCATGGAGGCCGAAAATATCATTTCATTTTTACCACGTTTTACACTTTCGTGAACACCTCAGCACAGCTTGTCATAGTGAGGTGTTCACGACACATATAACATTCCAATCACAGATCACCTTTTCAAATCTACCTTACACTCCACATTATAAAAGATGTATTTAACCACTGTTATCACAAGAAACTGTGTTGGCTTACCTTTTTTTATATATATTTGTATTAAAACTTGTTTGTTTCTTACAAATAAATAAAACATCATTTAAATATTTAGATTTAACCAGTCTTATTACCTTGCGTGTACCCACCCGAAATACGAGGCAGACGACTCTATATAAGAATCCAGTTTCTTCAAATAATTATTTCAAGAACTCTCCCATTCAGAGATTACACAGACTTGGTAATGAGTATAGTTCAATTGATATTTACCGTTACAACACTGTGTCTAGGCTAAAAATCAGTTTATTTCAATGTTTTTATTAAATGTATTAAGTTTTTTCATGTGCAGCTGTTTTATCGTTATATTTATTATGTTGTTTCTATAAAATAACCAATCGGGCATAATAAAGGTTTGCTGTATTGTAAACACGTTTCACAACATATTATTTAGTATCAAAAATCGATCACCAAGAAAACAGATAATTCTGTGAAAAACACCATCTATTAGCAATTTTAGGAACTAATTGTGAAACATGGACTAATTAGTTTACAATAGCGATCATATGTGGCACTGCACAGTTGGCTATAAATTTTAACAATTTCAAAGGATTTGTAGTTTTTTTTTTAAAAAGACATGCGTTCTTTGAAGAGTTTGTTACGTAACGGAAATCAATACTAAATACTTCTAGTCTCTCGTGCATAGACATCTAGCCGTTTGTTAAAAAGTCGGTGAATTGTCATCCGGCGCGGTCTTGCCGCCCGAGCAACGGCCATTTAGGCCCAGATAGATACCGGCATCAGTACAGAGAGGTGGTGTGATAAACACGCGGTCCTGCGCCGGCACGCCATTTGCAATGGCGTCTTATTACCGTAATTTAAAAGCCCTAACTACTGTTAACCTGTGCGGTCCCTAAATAGTGGACCGGGTTTGTTAACTAATATGTCGACACCATTCCTGCCTGAAGCTGTCTCAACTCCAGACCGATGCCCCAATGTAAAGTGTATTTCAAACCTCTTTTTTCTGTGCTGTAATTAACTGTGTTTTAGAGTGACTTGCCCGATTTTAGTTGTACTAGAGAGGGATAATTTTAGATCAATAGATAGGGTGTGTATTGCCAATTGTTAGTGTATGATTCCCCATATGTACAAACTGTGATTGCCCTTCCGTAAATAAACCCCGGCTAGAAGATGCATATCTTTTCATTTGGTAGTTTAGTACCTTTTCACCTGAGCTGGAATGAGGCTGAAACGCCGACTCCCGACCATTGCAGAGAAGAAATTACATGTCCCGCCGACTGAGGTACCCAGGTAAGCCTGAGTTAGTCGCCCCTCGTCTGGCCTCAAGGTGAGTTTAACCTAACCTTTCCTAACCTGTAACCTCCTGCAGAACCTCTCCCCATATCACTTCCGCCATAGAGTGGGGCTCGTTCCTCAACAAGTTAATCACTGTCAAAGTCTGCTTGGAGACTGAATTTTTTTTCACAATTAAATTTGTAGAAATACGATACAACAGTAAATCGTAGGTGAAATATTGCATTCGAAACGTTCAATAGATTTTTTTATGAAAAACAGTCTTAAACTCTAAATGTAACTTGTATACCTCAAAAACGTTTAATATAATAATAAATACGTTAATCATTCATATTCATAATTCCAAGAAATTTCTGATATGGATAGGTAATAATTATCATACAATAGCAACATAATAAAATGTCAGTTCAAATACGTGGTATCATAACCCATTATGTTAACAAATAAAGACTATTTAAATGCCGAATAATGAAAGGCGTATTGAGGTTAATAGTTCGATCAATAAACTTATTATCATTTTTGTATGGAAATGCGAACAAAAGTTAACACCGATAATTTAGGAAACAGTCACTATCACTTCTGTTTTTCACGTCAAAAACAAGCACCTTATTGTAGACCCTACTATTAAATTGCCAGGGTTATCTCTCCTTCGGAAGACGTGGACCTCATTAATCCATATCCGGTGCTGTCACATCCGTTGTGCGTATATAAAATGCATAAATGGAGTCTAAAGGATTCTGAACATTGTGAATGTGGACACATTCAAACAACGGAACACATCGTAGGAGAATGTTTTCTTCACCAGTTTCCCTATGGCACATCCCACTATGACTTCCACCAACTCTCCTCAACGAAGAAGAAAGAAAAGACTGTTTCGGTAATAAAGCTCATAAATGAAGTTTTTTTTTTTACATTTTACAAAAAAAAAACAATGCAAAAAGACCCGATAAACTGCTTTTATGTAGCTTGTCTAACGGGTGCGTGTTATTCAAAACTCAAAATTCAAAAACCAAATATGTATAAATATATAAAAAAAACATGTTTAACAAACTTAAATCATGATTATTTCTCCAGTATCTTACTCAAAAATAAAATATAGACAACAGTAAATTGTTCATAAAATAATATCTCCTTATTATCCAATACAAATAGCTTCTTTCGTTTTGTTTTAATACAGGTTTATTTTATTTTTATTCATTTCAGCGGGTAACATATTTAAAGTCAGGAATGATGTAATCTAATGATCTTTGTCCATATATCAACCGCAATCCGAAAAATTAGATTTCGTGGCTGCCGAGAAAGGCGCAATAAGAAATAAAAACATTTGACGAGAAGATCTTCTGCTGTCACGGCGACCTGAGTTCTGACCTCCAGTTCACGGAGCAGATCCGGTGCATCATGCGGCCCACGGACGTGCCCGACAAGGCTGCTCTGCGACCTGCCGTGGTCCGACCCCGACAAGGATACCACCGGCTGGGGCGAGAAATAGACGACACGCTGATGTGCTCTTTCCAGATCCTGAAGCCGGCCGACAAGCGCCACCTGGCGTACGGGCAGACCAACACCAAGCGTCCCGTCACGCCGCCCTGGAGCGTCACCAACAAAGACAAAGAAGATTGGAAGAAAGGATCAGTACCCCCGGCCCCCGTCCTCACCCGCCGGCCAACTTCACATAACTCCTATCATTTGTATTAGCGTCTTGCAATATATCGTAAGAAATAAATACAGTTAGCTTCTTTTTTTCAATTAGAAAAAAAAACTTAGATCAAGCCGTATTAAGTTTTGATAATTTAACTGCATCTCTTTATATGGTCTATAAATAATGTGTAATGATAGCCTGTCCAAAAAAAAGTCATAGATTTAATATAGGAATAATGTAAGAATTGGAAGTAAGATTTGTACAACGCCCTTGAGGTGATTTTTCACAAAAACGGCGCTATAAAAATCATCCGATTATTATTATTATATGTTTACATGGCTAGAAACCATTAATCTTTCATTAAAATTATTTGGAAAATATTGAAGTGATTTATTTTACATTTTTTAATGTTACCATCCCTGTGTCAGCAATTTTGGAGGTTGCATGTATAAAGGCTAATTTATATTCCCAATGAGCTAAATATCACAAAAAATAAAAATGTTAAAATACTTCATTGAAGTAAAAATTAAAAAATAAATACTATTAAATACAAATTTAGTCTGCTTCAGCACTGGATTGAGGAGGACTAGGACAAACCTTATTAGTGTTGTCGTAGTCAAATTTAAGAACCATAATATTTTATTTATTTATATTTATTTCCATTGTTGTTTCTTTACATGTAACTTTTTCGTCATTTACAATTTCATTCTTAATCTCACTAGGACTAAACCTGTATCGTGGTTAAAAAAATTATTAAAAAAACTAGCTAATGTGATCGGGATTTTTTTTTTTAAATAAAATTATGAAGTTGTGAATTTTTGTCTGTCGTTTGGATGCCATCATTGATTTAACAGGTAAAGTAATGCCTATTGATGAATATTACAATATCTAAACAAAGGAAAAAACATTCATTTGAAAATAAGAAAGTTCTTAAGAAGGTACCTACTTGTTTTTTCCATTTTGAAAATATTCTTTTGAAAATATTTTAAACCTTCTTTTGAAAATGCAACTTTTTTTTTTTAAATTTAATTTTAATCAAATTTAATAACTACTTTTAGTTTTTTTTTATTGTGTCAACTGTTCGTGATTGATAGGCAGTTCGAAAATGGCCTTAAATGCCGAAACAGCTGTCAAAATAATAAAAAAAATAAAAATACTTGCAGAACTTAATGATAACATTATTAAATTTTACTTACATTTAATTTTTAAAAAATTAAACGGAGTTCTAACAATTAAACACAAAAACACTTAATGCAATCTATTTCTAACTAGAGTGGTGTATCTATGGACTAACCTCAATACAACATAGCGGGTTCAATGTTTTTCATACTAATTTTCAAACGTTAAAGTTAAAGTACTCTCCAAACCTTCCCGGAACTAATAAGAACAAACTGTGCAATTTTAGTCGAGTAGTTTTCGAGAAAATCGAGGATACGCAGATAAACATTCATTTTTATATACAGAGATAAATTAAAAAAAAAAATTATATTCACAAGTCAATATTTTATCGGCATTTATCGGTATTTGTCGGCATTCATCAGTATCTTATGGAATAATCGGATGGGGGGGAATATATAATACTTACCTTAAACCACTTGAAACATCGCAAAAATTAATACTAAAAATAATGTTACATAAAGAAAGTACTTTCCCCTCCATGCAATTATTCCATGAGGCTGAACTGTTAGATATAAGAAAAATTTATTGTCTACAGTGCCTAAAATATGTATTTTCAAGAAAAAAACTATTTCCAAAAAATGAAAATCGTTCTAGTAACAGGATAAATAACGTACTTGAAGTACCTTTGTGTAAAACTAGGCTTGCGCAGAGACATGCTTTTTTTATTGCTCCTAAAATTTTTAATTTTCTATCTACAGAATGTAAGTGTCCAAACACATCATCTTTAAACACATACAAAAATGAAATAAAAAACTGGATTATAACCAAAGATATCAACCTTTTCCTGCTATAACTGTATATTTTCCCCACTTTTCTTTCTTTGTTTTTCGATTTGTTTTCTTATCTAACTTAAAATCTTTTATTTAACTTACCTTTAACATTCATGTATGAATACAAATAAACCGATATACTGCAACTAACTGATGCCAGGTATACCCACGCACTGGCCTTGCCTATGTGGGATTTTTTGTTTTATATATATTACT
>JAHDVE020003553.1:0-53969 GCA_022606495.2 Halesus radiatus
TCTTTGAATTGTTTCCAATGATACTGGTCAACAATTTCACTAGCTAAAACTAGTAACCTTGAGTACCTTTCCTGTCAAATCAGTAAGGAATGGAAACGTCAGTGGATTCCATCAAATCAATAATAATTGCAGGAGAATCAGACCGTCGTAGACAGAACTTGAATTTAATCAAATTTTCACCCTTTTTAATCAAATTCTACGAATGGGTGTGCATGTGGCATGATGCCGAGACAATAATTTCACTGAATTATTCTATCAATTTTCCAGTTTCTAGAAATTCACCCGTCAAAGGTGATTGGACAGATGCTACATATAGATAGAGAAGTGTGCTTTAATTCCTGGTAATTAAACGGAAAATTGGCAGGTCTTGGCTTGTACTGATAATACTATTTAAAATCCTTGCTATATTAGATAATATTCTTAAATTGAATCTGAATTTATAAGAAGAGTACAGAGCAATCAAAATTAAACACTTAATTTAATTGGCGCATTTCAAACGACTTGTGGTAAACATCTTTTTGTCAAATTCTTGCCTTTTGTTAGTCTATGACAGACGGGAAAGAAACGGATATAAAAGGGTTGCTTTTTAAAGGGCCGTTTTTGTGTGAGAAAAAATGACCCCAAATGAGACATTATTTCTGCATTGTTTTGAAAAAGGGAGACGAGTCAATAATAGTCAACTTTTCAGAGGAGTCGATTTTGCAACCAAGAATACAATTTTTTTTATTGAATAATATTATTTTCACACATTACGAATTTGCACCCGCTAAGCTACTGCAAGTAGCGTGACAGGAGGAGTTTAGTTCAACAATATTATATAATACGATAAAAAATAAAGATAATCTTACACAAAGTAGCGCAATAATAGAGCAAAGGTACTTGCCCGCTGTGATCAATGACACAAGCTGAAAAAAAAGAAAACAGTAGAATAGTTGTGATAAAGTGATAGCAGACTCCAATTATATAACAGCAATTAAATAATATTACAAAAATATCAGAAGATATCACACAAGTTGAGAAATACAAAAACAATAGTACAGTTTTGTTACAGTGAATAACGTATTCTTTTAAGTAGTTAAGCGTTGCGTTTTTTGATCCACAGAATACAGCATTGAAATTATCGCTGTTTTCCGTGTCAATATTTTAAAGTAACTGTTTTGGTAAACATAAATAACTTGAATTAACTTTAAATGCGTGTTAATTTAAAAAAAATGTGGATCATCTTTGCATGTCAACAGCTAATATCTCGGAACACGATTTTTCTAGCGGACTCGTCTCTCTTTTCCATGTAGAAAGATGAATTAGGATTCGTTTGGCATACTTAACTTCTTATTGCATTTTTACTGACTCATCTCCCTTTTTAAAAACACCACAGATTTATTGATCTTGTTGTAAATCATAAAATTACACGAAAAACGTGAATCATTGAATTTAATAATATTTTATTTGTATTCCTAGGTTTTCCCGTGGTCCGTTACGAGAACCTTGTGGCAGACAAGGACAGTCCTCTCAAGCCTCCCCCACACTACAAGCCCTTGGAAGAGAAGAAACCCTTCGCCCACAGCCCTGCCCTTTGGCCCAGTGTCGGCGTTCCTGGGGAGGTGTCCTTTGACTTCAGTAAGTCCCTTTTCCACTTGCATTGCATTGATTATTTTAGCTTGTGCTGAAGTGCCCTGTCTATACTATGACGTATAATCAGGGATTATATCGCCTACAACTTGGGAAAAAAATTATGAAGCGAGAAGGAAGAGATTTGATAATGTGGGTCTTGAAGAGGTTTGAATTGAATTAGAGGGAAAAATTGGCATTTGCCATAGGTCCTTAACGTAGAATAAGCTCGAACACTTATCCTAATCCTATCCTTATCCTAATTTAACCTACTGAAGGCCTATCTAAATGAATCGTGGATGATTGTGGGGCCTGGCCTCTTGGCAATTCGCGTGTTTATGTCAGCCAAAATCGGCACTGATCCCAAAATGTTCGCAGCAGTAAAACCAGTGTTCAACGCATTGCAATTTTATTATCTTTGTAATGTTTCATGGACGTCATTGTCCAATGCAAATACATACGAACATGTGTGTCAATATTATTATTTGTTTACCAGGTGATTGCCATATTTTCCGTCCATAAAAAATATTATGATGTTTCAAACCATTTCCTCGGTAAAAGATTTAACACTTCATTCATTTTATACTGTTATTTTTAATTCTCCTGACTGGACGTCGTCAACCCGTTTTATCGTTGGTGTACCTCAACGAAACATTAAATATAACGAAGGTATTTTGGTTAATTTCTCGTATTTCTTTTATGAAATGTATTACCGGACCGATTACGACTTTGTTTTTTTATTAAAAATTGGGTTAGGTGCTTATTAACTTACTCTCAGAGGTGGTAAAGTTAAACTCTCAAACCTGTAACCTTCTGATGAAATTTCAGTTCCGACGATTAATTTATTTTCACTTCGCGGCAGCCAGTTGTCTATGAAGCATTGTTCTATTCTGTCTTAATACCTGCTACCAGAAGACTTGGCTTTATGCACAGACGTTTGTCTCTATCCTCTCCTGCTCGGAATTAATGTCCAATCCATGCTAGTCGACTGGCTTTGCTACTTGCTATGATAGTTGGATCAAGTGACGTGTTTCTTGGTTGTTACCAGCAAATCACTTTCTTCTTGCTTCTCCAGGGTGGCCACCACATTGCCCAAAAAGTTGCGTTTTGGCATGCCTAAATTCTTGGCACCTACCAATGGCTTCTTACAACGTTTTAATGAATTTCTCCCCAATTGCTCATAGGATACTTGACCATTCCATGCTAGTCCAATGGGTTTCGTGGTGCTGGCTATGAGGAATTGATTGCACAAGAAATATCTTTAATTGTTGCTATTCAATGGGCACTTTTGTAAATTGTACGGTATAATAGGGAAGCAAAATGTACGGGTTTGTATGAAGGCGCTTTTAATTTCCCGTTCGCGGCAAAGGCAAACTGTTGGCAAAACAAAGGGCAACGACTTGCCGTGCCATAGCTAGCTGTTGGATACCTAGCTCCCCGTAAAGCCGTGACGGTAATTTTGAGAGTAAAGTGCGTAGTTACAAAAATAATTTGACGTGTGCGTGAGTTCGTGCTCTGAGCCTCTGCCTGCCCGCGCTCACCTTCCACGCTCCTCGCCGATTCCATCGCTGATGGTGTTTGTTATTGCCTCTTTTATAACACTGCACAAATGCCGTTCACGACCACGGCGTAAATTATAAAATCAATCGATGTTACGATTTTACATGGACGGCCATGGCAAGCTGTACTGTTTCCGTGCCGTACAAAATTATAAAAGTGCCCAATGTCTCAATTTTTTTACTCCAAATCCTTATCTTGCATCAAAGATCATCCCCTGAAATCTACTTTCAACCAAATCCATTGTGTATTCTAATTAAATAAAATAATTTCTCTGTGCGTGCACCCGACATGTACAAAATTGATGGATGAATTGGAATCTATGTACATAATAATGTGTGGTGTGTTGTCAAAAAATCGTCAAATTTTGAAAATAATCTTTTCAAATTCAGACAAGGCATAAAGTATCTACGTATAATATATTTTATCAGACAATTATTTTTATTCCTATAAAAACACACCTTCTCAGTTATTATCTTGGCAAGTCAATTTTTCACTAGTGTTGATATATTTGTTTATATTTCTAGCCGCCCAAAGCGTCAGGACCTGGTTCACCGTGTACCCGGGCCGGACTGAATTCGAACAGAAGATTTCAGCTCCAGGTCTGGCTTTATGGAGAAGTTCCCAGGCGTACAGGGAGCCGAGACCGTCCTCCAGAAGGAGAAAGGATGATCCGTTTGTATGAAGAAATCCACAGGATAAAAGGAGACAATGCGGGGATCATCAATGCTGCTTTCAAAAAGTGGCTGTGGCTAAATATATATATTATGGCATCGTGCGGAAAAGAAAAAATATAAAATGAAATAAATAAATTGTTAATATTATATAAAAAAGAAATAGTTAAATGTACCATGTGAAAATATTTAACTTTACATGGCCATGAATTAATCTTTTGTTAAACCTACGAAACAAAGAAAAAATTCAAAGACAATATAAAGAGAACTCTTCAAATTGAAAGATTAAAACATGATTTTTCAAATAGTTTGTTCTTCTTCTTTATTTTATAAATAAATATAAATAACGCAATATATTTGTTGGTGTGATAGCTTAGCAACATTAGCAAAGAGAGCTCTTGTAGTAATAGTTCATAGAGTTTCCGCTAGATGTCTCTAGTATAGGTATACTCTTCCTTGGGATTAAAAAGAGTTACCCGCCTGCAGAGCGGCTAATGAGATTCTGATATTACTAGATACGGGACATTTTTCTCCACTGCGTGTCTTTCCTCGTTTCCAATTATAAAGAGTATTATCGTCTAAATACAAGACAAAGGTCTTGTGTGGGAATCTACATTTTATTTGAATCAATTCAAATAACAGTTGGCATAATGGTTTGTTCATTTTTGCAAGGTTTTTTTTTCACTTTCTCGTACAGAAAGCTCTCTCTCTCCCTCTCACACACACACACGGACATAAAACATTGAAATCGCATCATGCATAAAAAAAATTATTTATACCTACATGTCCCTTTCAAAATTTTCAAGGATTTTTTTAAAAATATTTAACGATTTTTTAGAATTTTAGAAACACCTTGATTTCTGCAAATGGTTTAAAAATAACAATTATTAATGACGTTCTTAGCCGGCGAATGCGAAGTTCTCAAGGTTTACGATCGCTTTTAAATAAGTAACGACTGAGAGATCGATGATTGACTCCTGCGATATTTTAAATTAAATTTAGAACCGAGGAATTTGAATATAGACCTGGGAGAAATTTCGCCCAATATTTTGCTGTATCGAAATTTAATGATTTTTTAATGCGATTTCCGTACAAGAGTCTCAACTGCCTGGAGCCAGTGAGACTGTGATATCTGCAAATTTTAAGTATGTTGTGAGGCCGAAGGAAGTGAAAGATTGGAAGGATATTGGATAAGAGGATGGTTGGAAGGTGCCTGGCTATCAGAGGTGTGCATTCCGTATAGACACATAAGCATTGCCTAGCCTACCTAACTCCCATAAAAATATAAATTATTCAAAAATAAGTCCGCAGTTTCAGCTTGGAATCGCAATGCCGCGCCCTACTATAAATACGTGTCAAATGCGGGAACTAAGTATGCAAAATGACGTACATATCATATTCAAATATTGATTGTATTCTACATAAAATGTATATGTGTGCGCAATGCGCATTCAAGGGAAGACTCGTTTGTTTTAGTGTAAAAAAAGGCCTTTCCTTTAGGTAAACGGTACAAATGTAGCAATCAGTGCCATTTGATGGTACCTCTCATAATTAGTACAACTTAACTAAAGAAATAAATATCATTTTACATTAAATAATAATAATTTTTAATTATTGTCAAATTATGTTGGCTTTCTTTCATGCAATTGTGCGGTCGATTTTTTTTAATTTATCCAGTAATTGGCTTGTAATATACATAGATGAAGCGTTTATTTGGATATTTGATATAGCAGATAATCCCAACCAACTTCGGCTAATGCCAGGAGCTTAGCCATTCTTAGCGACACCTTAAATTAAAAGAAAATAAATTTGCTGTTTTTACCCTGATTAAAAACTATGTGCACACCACTGCTGGCTATTCAGATCCGGTCTCTGAACACGGCTAAAATCATTTTAAGCGACATTTCGATTCTCAATTGTCGTCGGCAGAGCGATACTGGGAGTATCTGCTACTTGTTTTGAGAGTTAATAAAATATTTTAAGATGGCTAATAAATGTATGGTAAGAAGTAAGAACTGTCTGAATTGAATCGATACTCCGTTTGAATGGCAACTCTGTTACAGAAATACAACTTCAGATCAATTTGGAAATGGAACGAAGCTATAAATCCACGGTCTTATATTATATGACTGGATAGGATTCAGCAAAGGATGAAAAATTAAAAAAAAGACCTACCGCCAAAGAGCTCTACATCACATAAATATACCATTATAACTTGATAAATAATCGGACATACAAATAATACATAATTACAAATATTTTTTGTCGAACAGTTTTTATAGTGCCGTTTACTAATAAACATCACGTCTAGGACGCAATGTTTTTTAAGTTTATAATTTTTTAATTCACCAAGAAAATATTTGATATA
Source organism: Halesus radiatus (assembly GCA_022606495.2). Taxonomy (NCBI): domain Eukaryota; kingdom Metazoa; phylum Arthropoda; class Insecta; order Trichoptera; family Limnephilidae; genus Halesus; species Halesus radiatus. Next base: position 6,208 of record JAHDVE020003553.1, read on the forward strand.
TTTTTCCATGCTGATCTAAATTGCAACACTGAGTAGTACTGTTTTGATTTTGTGTTAATTTCACCGAAAAAAACATCATATTGACCCAAATACAAACTATGAACACAATCCTCCACAATCCAAAAAACTTAATTTTTTAAAAACAATGTAACATATTTGGCACATCTTTTTAATTACTAATTTTTTGGAGCATATAAAGTACTTAGACAACTACGAGTATATTACAAATATTTTTTTATGGTTTCACTATCGGTAAATAACAATGAATATTTCAAATCCCCATGACCATGGGAATTGACGTTGTGAGCTGAGCAAGTTATGTAAACATATTAATTCTAGACAGAAAAAAACTGCACAAAATTCATGACTCCATTTAGACGCATTTAGAGTGTTTTTTATAGGTCTCTCATTGTGAACGTTTTTCGACACCACCTCAGTTCAGTTCCCCTTCCGTTCAACATCCCAACTTGACTGAAATTATTATAAAATTTCCTAATTTTCAATTTTTTTAATTTAGATTCAAAACATTTCTTTTTCTATTCACTTAATAACAAATTACAAGACTGAAAAGACAATTCACGATGTTTTTTTTAGTCCTCCTCACTATGGGGTTCCGGTGCTGAGGCGGATTAGGTTTGATTTAAAAACTAATTCAATTTATTGAAGTTTGTAAACCTCATTGTAATATTTTAATCATCGAAGAAGATAATATTAACACATCCCAAATGAACCACGAAACCGAAAAAAACAACAGAAACAGCAGCCAATAATATGGGATTTATAAAAATGGAGGATAATATTAATAAATCTTGAACATGAAGTATGATATCGGTGTAAATGGCGTAAATTGAACTGGTCTCATTAGCTAAGTTGGTTAAGCGGTTACCCCGGATAGGTAGAGGTCCTGGGTTCGAGTCCCAGATGCGACTGAAATCTTTTTAATTTCTGTTGTTTTTTCGGTTTCGTGGTTCATTTGGGATGTGTTAATATTATCTTCTTCAATGATTAAAATAAAAACTAATTGTCAAATACTGGATATCTCCTCTTCTTTGATTTCTTTGAGCCCGGTTTTTATTTTATTTTTGAAATCATTTTCATTGTCAGTTTTTTTTTCATTACTGGTGGAAGTGAAATATAGAACTCAGTGGAGAGATATTTATAATTCCTTTGTCCAAAAACAGACTTAAATTTGGGTATATCCATAATGTTAGCTCTTCTGTTGTGAGAAATAGGTTTCATTGGTTTTTTGAAATGTTTCATTAAATATTTTAGCATAGATATTTTTAATGTTAGGGACTGCAAAAGATTTATTTTGATCTTTTTTTGTTCATATAATATTAATACAAAAATTCGCCTTCCTTTTCTCCATTATATTGAAACAATGCATTTCCAAGAACATCATTGAAAGGTGTAAGCTATAAAATTATTAAAAAAGTACTTTTGTTTATTATTGAAACGCATCCTCCAAAGTTCTTTTTGAGTCGTTAAAAAATCATAGATTCCTTTTTTTTAATACAGTTTTTAAATTCGTTGTAAATTTGACAGTAAATTATCAGTTTCGCGAAAGAAATATAACAATTTGACCGTAATACGTTACGAAAATAGGATATAACATAATATATTATAGGATAATTATATAGACGGGGTTTGCGTGATGCCGACTATCGGATAAATCGGCAAATTATCCGCTCGGCTTAAAATAAGCGACATTCGTGTGGGCCAAAGAAACGGGAAATTTCTAAATGAAAAATAACCTGACCATCGATTGGTCGACGAACCTAAAACATTTTGTTATCTTGTCTGTTGATATTTTTAGACGTGTCAATTTTGAATTTTTAATTGCGTTAGAATGAAATTACACAGCAATAATTATAAAAAAAGGGGAAAATACAAAACGGAATATTAAACAATTAAAGTTTTTCTCAATATAATGATTCAATTGTAAATTTGTAGATTGGAATTTTTTAAATGCTGCTTTGCTGCCTTAACTTTGTTAAAAAGTGTTTTTTTTTTCTATAATTTTTGAATTAGCGCCATCTGTGAGCACGTATAACTTTTCGGTTAACCTTATAATAGCAATACTTATATTATAATTGCAGACTGAATGCTGTATGAAATGAGATCTCTGAGGCGTGTTTGCAAAATTTGGTTGACCGTAATAAAGAATGTGGATATGCGGAAAGAATGCACGCATGATAATAACTAACCATCATGCCGTTTCGCACAAGGGATAGGCAGAGAGGACGAACCACTAAACAACTCGGTCTTGGCACACACTCTGTGCTTCACTCACATTCATACGTCGTCTCATCTTTTGTTATTCTCACTCTCGACATGGCCCGACTCTGACTGTTGCATGTCTTCCTCGAGCATCCCTGACTTCTTCCATTCCCATTGGCGTCATTAATTCTAATTATACTCCTTATTACAATGAAATATTGTATTTTATTTAAGTTTACCCTTCAATTTACCCTTATTAAAGTTTACCCTTAAAATGCTACTATGCGTATAGAATATAGCTGTATAACAGTTAAGTCAGCGCCCTTAGGTGATTTTTCACAAAAACGGCGCTATTCAAGTCATCCAACTATTATTATTATTAAGATAACATACATAAGTAGAAACATTAATTCAGCTACTGTTCACCTTTCTTGCAAATTATATTGAATTATAATTTAATTAAATTATATTACGCTGTTTGACAGAAGAATTATCTCAGACCTAGTTGTATTACATATAATCATTAACAGCCCAATTGACAGCTCTGCCATCTTCACCGCTATTAATTAAATGTACCGACGAGAAATACAAGACAAACTGTAACATTTTTCTGCAACACTTACACAACCAACTATCAATCTTATTCATTAACCAATAAGATGCATGATCTGGGCAACAGGTTTGGAGGCATTGTTGATATACTTGCTGACTCCATTTATACAGTAAAGCGTCATCTACACCAGCACTTTGATGAATTCTACAATACGTAATATTGTAGCTTGGATAATGTAGCGTTAATGATTTGTGTTATTACATCGTTTTAGTTTACTTTTTTATGTCACCATTAAACGTAAAAAAAAAGTTCATTACTTTATGTTTTAAAATCTCTACGTATTTATAATTTTTGATAGCTATTTATATTATGTTCTAAAATCCATGTAAAATCCAAGATGGGCGTATACACAAATAAACAAATACATAGACAATGGTGTTGTTGAATTTGTTTCTGATACATTTTAAATTTAAATATTTTGATGTTACCTACTATAATATATTTTACGCCTGTGTCACTATTATAATTTAATTTTTATGATAAGATATGCAAAATCCCCTAAATGGCGTATGCAATATAATAAATTAAAATGATAGTTGGTTTAATTTCCAGTTTCGTTGTCCCACCCTGTGCTATAATATTTTGTCTAGCAATAGTTTGTTGTTTACCCGAGGAACATTGTTGTTTGTTGTGAAGGTTCGGTTTCAGTTTTACCATGTCTTTCGTGACGACATATTCGGATCTTTTGCGGGCTCACCCCATCTATGGAAATGTACCGTAAGTCTCTGTTTCCCTTTAACATATTATAGAGAAAACATCAGCCAACACAACACTTGGACAAAAAAAACTTCGTATACTATGGTACTAAACTCTACAACAAAAATCACAACAGCCATAATAAATTTAAAAATCGAACAAAACACTGGATACGTTACATAGGGAGATATGAAATAGAAAATATATTAACACCAAATACAGAGTAACACAGAAACCACTCAACTGCACGTAAAACACCTTACAATTATTTTATTTTTTTCATCATTCATATCAATTTAATATAATGTAATTTTATATTTTGTAAATGAAATCCTCAGCACGGGAAATCCCAGTGAGGATATTATTATTTATTATTTTCTTATAAAAATTAAGTTATGATCATTTATAGCAAGCAGTAAGTAATACAAAAAGAAATTTTTGCTATTGAAAAAATTTAAAAATTCTAAAAGAGTGAATATTAAAAAAAAAACCTTTTAAGGGGGATGGGAAGATTATGACGAAGAAGATTGCTCGAATGTTCCTGACAAATCAGATCATTTCGCTAAACATGGGTAAAGGCTATTAAGCAACGTATCGTTTTTGGTTGTATTTTAGCAGGGCAGATACTGATGGGTTCGCTAAAATGTTTTTATTACAACTGATGTTATGCAATCAAACTCTATAATTGCATGCCCACCACTCTGAAACAACTATACATACAATATCTAAAATTATTTTTTAAATACAAATCACACAGCCTGGATCAAAAATCAAGGTATTCACTTCATTCAAAACATTATAAAACTAAACCAAACACAACTCAACATAAAATAATGTTTCGCTTTATCCATGCTATCCCTTATGTTGTAATCAATGTTGAAACATTAAATACGCTCGATATTATCATTAGTATCTACTTATTATAACTTACTTACTACTATTTACTTCTTATTACTTTCTGATTACTACTTATTACTACTTATTACTACTTATTACTATTTACTTATAATTATATTTTTTTACCTACATTTTATTATTTACTTAATACTATTTACATAATTTTATTTTTTTATCTACTTATTATTATTTTTTATCTACTTATTATTATTTACTTATTTTTATTTTTATTTAAATATTATTTACCTATTTTTATCATTATTATGTACTTATTATTATATACCTATTAATATTTACATAATATTTAATGTATTTATAATATTTAATATGCTGATTAATATTTACTTATTATTATTATTTACCTATTATTATTATTTAACAATTATAATATAAATTTTAATTTTTATTGTATATCTACTACTAATATTTACTTATTAATATTTACTATTATTTACTTATTAATATTTACTATCATTTACTTATTAATATTTACTACTCTTTATTCATGTATTATTATTTACTTATTATTATTTACTGATCATTATTAAATTGTAAAGCCGCTCATCTCAACACAGGCCTGTCCTAGGGAGATGAGTGTCTAATGTTTTTGTTGTCATATTTAAATTTGATGAAATTAAATAATAAAAAATAAAAAATGTACTTAACAGTTCCTTCCATCTCTTTCCACGTATTATAATTTTCTTTTATCAAACTTTATCGAGGGTATCTATTACGTCATTTGTCTTCTTCTTCTATCTAACATATTAAAATTTACACTTACACGTGTACACCTCAGGATAGGTTCTCCTAGTGAGGTGTTTACAAAACATTTCATTTTCAATTCACAGTATCGCCTTCTATAACCTACCTTTCACTCCACATTATAAGAAACATATTAAAAATACCATTATTAGACTTTAAAAATATTTTTTTAATGATGTATTATGTATAATGTATACTATATACTGTATGAATATATATAACAACATGTTTACAATGATTCATTAAAACAATTTTCAACCTTTTATACACTTTTTAGCTTGCTTTCATTATTTCACAGCCTGTTTTTTTTAGTGTGATCACGTTTAGTTTTTTTTTTAAACATAAATTCCATTCCTGTAATAAGAGACATCCTAATTTTGGTTCTGTTTAGAAATTTATCCAAAGTTTTGTAATAAAATGTAATTAGGTGTGAACGTAATTTTTTTTTTAGTTTTTCACAAAAGTTTTTATATTAATATTTAATATTTGTCCTTAAGCAAACAAAAATCCAAATTTTTACGTTTTTTACTGTTTCCGACTCGATCTTAATACTCATTTTATAATTTCTTCAAAAGATTGGTATTCACTTTGTGGCGTCATTATTAATAAATGAATTTAAAAAACTTTGCATTCACCACTCTATTAATATACACAAATCAACATGTTTCTAAAGCGGTGCTTTCTTCATCGGAAATATACAGAATAGTAAAAAAAAAGTTAAGTATAGAACGATAGTATATAATATAGTATCAAGTATAGTCTATACTTGACATTATTATTTTTTAATTTTCTATATATTCTTGATAAAGAAAGCATCGCTTTCGAAACATGTTGATATGTGTATATTAATAAAGTGGTGATTTATGAATACTTTTTCTCTAATTTATGTTTTTAACTTGACAGCCGTTCCTCTTAAGTGAAAAATATAATAAGAATTTAGGCCGCTCCTTCACGAGTCGGTCGGCCGCTTGCAGAATTCGGGCAATGTTGTGCGATGCCGCGCTGCGTGGACTCGCACACGGGTCTGTAGATGTCACTGTTTCCGTGTACAAAATTTTTTAAAAGTATAATTTTGGGTTCTTGTTAATTATTTATTTTTGAATATTTGGATTTCATACCCACCCGTGTGGGAGCGCCCTTACTGTAAAACGACAAAACTATATACATATGACGTCACGCGTGCTAGATTTTGAACGTTTTGGCTGGCTTTGAAAAATTCAAACATTGAAAATGGTTTTAACTAAGAAAACGACATGTACATTTTTTTAAATACTGTTAGAAGGTAATTAGAAGGTAAAATTAATTTTAAATAAAATTGTGTAAAGTTCCTTGTTAGAATAATTGTTGTTTTTTACCCATTTTCTGAATACAGATGCCGTCCAGAGTTAAGATACGCTCCTTTGAAAGGAGATTGGTTGTCAGATGGAGGTAAAGCGCCTGAAGTAAGTACTGCATACTGTTTTTATACTTCTAACTCATCTTAAAATAAAATGTCTCCTCCAAAGTCCTACTAGCTGTTTGACACATTAGTACAGGTAAAATAGACCCAAAATGCACAAAATAAATGACAAAATTGCTGCACACATGTAAATTTGGTGATACATTCATCATGGCAGTAAAAATGAAGATCTGCAGAGTCCGCCCAAATTAAAGTGGTGGAACAAAGTGGTGGATGGGGAGGGGGGAATTTTTTGAAAAATACAAGTTTTAGGTCGAGTGAGGTATCGTTTATTATATTGGTGCTGAATCGAATGACATCACTCCCAAGTCGACGTAATCAATATTTGGTGAGACATAACAGGTTTTTAGTAAAAAAAAAATCATAAAAAATGACAATAATTCAATAAAAGAAATAATTTATTACGTTGAAATGACTTAGTCCAGTAATTTTAAACATCCCCCCTTGCATCAAATGGGGGAGTTATAATTTTTTTAAATTTGTTATTTAAGATGTAGGCCTTAAGATTAATCTAATTTTCGACCTCGTCAGGCCTCCGGATCTTTCTAAGAAATAAGCGACATTTTCGACCTTCATTCGGTTTTTGTAAATTTTGACCTCGAACGACGATTTTTTCGTCAAATTCTGTTATGAATTTTTTAAGGTAAACTAAATTTTCTATAATTTGAAATCAAAATGGTTTCTGAAAAATAAAAAAAATAAAAATATCCCACATAAAGATGTCGAGTTTTTTTATCAATTTTTACTCCAAAGGTCTGATCATAAATGAACTTTATGATCGACGATTCGATTTTCATTCAATGTGAAGAGAGTTTGATACAACCCTACTTCATTGTTAATCTAAAATTCGATATAATACATAAATGAACCATCTTGATAATTTCAAAAAAAACGTGGATATTGGGAATAATAGAGAAAATAAAATACATCCAGGCAGTAGTCAGTAAAATCTATAAATAAACCGACATAATACCATTACCATTAAATTACGTCTTCGCATTCAATGAATAAAGGTCACAAAAACTTTTTAAAGATTTTTTTTAATACCTATCGTAAATAAACACGATTAGCCCTGATTCTAAAACTAATACGTTATTAATTCTCTGCACAGTAGTAGTTCCCGTGGCATTGAAATATCTACCGGCTTGGGAAATTAATAATTTAATGTGCCCGTTCGATTTTCGCAATGGGTGCACGCGAGGTAAACCACAGCACGCCACTGGTAAAATACTGTCGCGAAACACGCGCAAAATGACTATAGTCCTCTGTAAACTTCGAAATAAGACCAAAGTATTCGTTTGCAACATTGCCACGTGCAGAAGTGATATTGGAATTTTAAAAAATAATTTACTTTTAACCTTTCCCTTACGGTGCTAGAAAATCCCTCGAGTTCCGGTGCTGTGTACTCAGTACACAGGGTACGCATTAAAATTTTTGTATTTTTTAAATTGGATAAAAATGAATTACATTTATTACTTATGTAAATGATTTTATTAGAACTACACAGGTATACATTTACACAACCACAATACATTTACCATGTACACAAGTAAAATATTGTGTATACGTGCTGAAAACGAGGAAAAAACATCGGTTACGCATAAAACGCATGATACGTTCACAACAACCGGGTAGTACTGACGACCTCGCATGGTGGCACGGTGAGCGAAACCCCGTACCCTACTCGCTCACTACCGCAATACATAGCAAGTTATCAACGTACGCAGACATACGTATATTAACATTTTTCCCGATTAATCAACAAACCATTTTTTTTCTGTTGCGTTCGATTTATACTTGCATATTTTAATTATTTTATCCAATACATAAATGTACTGCTGAGGAACACCTAAAATATGAACTCTGCGCTTAGTATATTTACGGAGATATTTAAATAATTAGATAGATGTCAAATCAGTTGTCAACACCGGCCAGGAAGGGTTCTACACGTCACAGACGCTTCACCTTCTGAAGGCATTATCAAACTGTGATATGCCAGTATGAAGGATTATTTTTTTTGGGGATTTTTATTTTTATAGTCGATGAACATCAAAATACTGTCATGGGAACTGTACTATATCATCAATACAGCTACCAGACAGTAAAAAAATCGTAAATAACCTTATGAAGTTTAGAAAATAATCATTTGCTTCTAGTAGGGGAAATTTTGTGTAATTGAAATAACCTACTTACTGAATAGATATTACTGTAAGGTTGACAGCAAATATTCGAGATTAAAAGACGCTATTTTTTTAAAGCTATCGTATTAATTCAGGAAGAAAATACTGTCGCAAAAATACGTTTAGGAAAGCCGAGTTACCGCGTACTAATACTTCGGTAGAGTACCGTAGGTAAATTTGCGTGCAGCTCGCTGTGCACTGGCCGACTCTATTTTCGTAATAACTTACTTGTTTTTTGGAAAATGGTGTTTTTATAAATTGTGCCGTCTTACCAGATAATGTGTTTATATCTAGCATATGTAGTTTACCCTGAAGCTTTATCAGAGTATAAAATTAAATTGAACAAAAATGCATAGTGTGTATATATATATATGTTATATACACAGAGGGAAAAAAATATAAAAATACATTAAGAGAACGAGATAGCAATTAAATTATAACACAGGAACAGAGAGAAAGAGACAAATAATATATAGAAGAATGGAAATTATTATATGTCGTATTATAAACCCATACTTGTACATATTATCTGTCTCTTTCTCTCTGTTCCTTTGTTATAATTTACATGTAATCTATTGTTCTGTTCTTTTATTGCATTTTTTTAATATTTTGTCTCCTTCTGCATGTATATACAAGTACACAGTATGTGTTTTATATATTGAGTTTAATTTTGCACCCTGATGAAGCTTAGGTTAAGCGGAACCGGTTGGTCGTAAAAATTAAAATAAATATCATGGTTTTAAACAAAGTTATTGTTTTTTTTCATTTAATTATACCTAGCATAATTGAACGTCGTTTAAAACTGGAAAATACAATCAGAATATTGCTTGAGATGTCTATATAAATACGTATAGGAAGTAACCAGAACAGATTTGTCATATGCTTCCTGCTTTTTAAGGTAACCTTCCTCTTCACTAACTCCTACCCTTCGCCACTACCACATTAGCCTTCTAAGATTTCACATAGTGGGGATTTTTTAAATACACCGTACACCTTTTAGAACAGGTTTCAAGGGAAGCAAACATCCAACCCCACCCCCCAAACCAAGGCATTCTAGGCAAGTGCAAGTTTGCTCTGTGTGTCAACAAGAAAGCAACAAGGCATTAAAAGCCTCGTCGCAACAAAATAAGATAACATACCATAGCTTTTAACCAGGGATACACAAACTTAATTCACTGTAGGGCCGCGTACCTTTGATGACTTGTGAAAAACTAACTGTTTATGGGTTTTATGTTCATTTTGTAAGAAATTGTTGCTGGCTCTTTTTGTTTTGGTATTTTTATATTCACTGTCTAACCAAATGATATTTTTGATACTTGTTGCAAAATTGTTGTTATCGACACGAAACCGCAGGATTTTTTTCTCAATTTATTTTGAGGATTTTCGAGGACTGTGGTAATAATGTGGTGAAAAATAGTACAGCTAAAATGTTTCATTATTTAGTTCTGTACGGTTCGTGAACGCTCGTACAACGCTTACGGTATTCGGAAAGCTTGCAAGAACGTTGATGGCACGATGAACACAGAAAATTCGATTTACAGAGGACAGAATGGCGCTTTTATACTTTGAATGGCAACGGCACGGCGACGGTACGGTATGGCGTGACATGACAGGTAAGCAAAATGTGTGGGCTTGTATGAAGATGATTTCAATTTACCGTCCGCGACAGTGGCATGCCATCGACGGCAACGGCTTTTGGATACCTACCACCCGGTAAAGCCGTCATGGTTATTTTGAGAGTGTGGTGTGCAGTTACAAGGATAAATTGATGTAAACACTGCACAAATGCCGTTCACGACCACGGCGTAAATTATAAAAACCAACAACGGCACGACTTGGACGTGGACGTCCACGGCAAGCTGTGCCTTTACCGTGCTGTACAAAATTATAAAATCGCTCAATGGAGTACATAATCATTTAACCAGGTGTCAAAGGAAGGGTGGCCAGCTGCTGCAGGTCACCATATAGTACTTTCACTAACTCTTATGTGTGGGAAGGAGGACATTTAAGAAAAAATTAAATCCGCACAGGAGACCCCGAGGAAAATAATTTCATGTCATCTTTAGGGATGCTGTGTGGAGGGTATTTTTAAGGAGAGTAAGTTGTGGGAAAGAAAAAGGTATAAGGGGTGGGTAGGAATTTAGGGGTTAGTGTGTCTAGAAGTGACGGGCGTATTAATCCATTCCCCCCACTGCGGTGCAAGGCAATAGGTCGAGAGAGTTCGATTGGAAAGGTCAAGGGGTCTCTCTCAACTGGCCTCTCCCGATCCAGTTCACCACGCAAGATTTTTACAATTTTTAATTTTCTTGTCCACAGTCAACTAATAAATTATGACATTTTTATCTATTGCAAATTACAACACTTGGGTTTATCGCGTGACTGAAGGGGGAGGCATGTGAATTATATCATTTATTAACAAAAGGAAGAATGCGCCGCAGGTGTAAATTTTGCAACTTATACATTTTTTGTTAACGGTAAACCAATAAATGCTGTCGATTTGTGTCATTCAGAAATCAATTTCCATAAAACATTAGGAAAGCGTCGCAGGCAAATTTTGTATAAATTAAGGTAGTAAAATATATGTATACAGATACAAATTTGTTGTGAACAATATATATTTGTGTAAAAAATTAAAACTGTGATTTATATGCGATTTAAATTATATCTCAAAAATAACAGATATCTCGTTTTTGCGCCCCACTAGTCTGACGCTCGGGGAACATGCTCCCCCTGAAACCCTCTGCCTCTGCATGGAAGGCGAAGCAATTAAAAAAATGTTTTAAAAATATTTATTTTGAAAATATATATTTTTCGCGGGCCGCGCTCTACGCGCCCCTGCCTTAGATTAACTAGAAAAGTAATGTCGCATTAACTCTAGCAAACTTTTAATCAGCGCCCATAAGCCTACAAAGCCCTAGCCTTGGAAACCCATTAACCACCAACACTAGATCGCATATTTTATCTCTTTATACAAACAGTACACAAGTTGAAATAAATTACAAAGTAACGTAACAGGCGGCGATTTCCCCCTCATTGTCATTTTTTGCATACCGTTTTAATATCTGTACCAAACTATTTTTTCTCATTTAAAAAAACGTTGAAAAAAAACACTGTATTTTCTTGAATAGATTTATAGTCGCTGTGGCGTCATTATCAATAAATTAAGAAGAATAACTTTGTTCACATCACTTTTTTTAATACATAAATATCATTATGTTTCGAAAGAAAAGCTTTCCTCATCAGGGTAAACAGTATACTACTAAAAAGAATGACAAGTATAGACAAATGATAAACATAGAAAATAATAATGTAAGAATAGACAAATTACTAACATAAAATAACACTATATTTCTTTAACTTTACACTGGCGTGTTCGCTTTGAAACTGTAAAAACAGTTAGCGCTGGGATCACGAAAGGTATACAGGTCTATATTTCTGTCGGGAATTTCTAGGTTAGCGAAACTGTTTTTAGCAAGCGAACTGTGAAATAATCGTTTAACTGTAAAAAATAAGACAGGACGCCATATTGTATGCTCCATAATTCTATTATAATAATTGATGAGTGCTCATAGTTCTATTATAATAATTAATAACTGCCCGTAGTTCTATTATAATAATTGATAGGTGCTCATAGTTCTATTATAATAATTGATAAGTGCTCATAGTTCTATTTTAATAATTGATAAGTGCTCATAGTTCCATTATAATAAAACAAAGATTTTGCGAAAAGAATGCTGAAATTCATTAATAAAGAAAAATATTAACATTAATAAAGAAAACCCAGCTGTGCGTTAAAAAAACTTTCTTTCTAAGCAAATTTTAATGGTTGAAATACCAATTTCTTATCAAATAAATAATTAACTTTGAAAATATGTTTTTGTTTCTGACAATGTTTTTGGACTGGCTAACCCTAACCCTTTTAATAATAAAATATGTTTTCAGCAAAACTGGAATAACGAGGAGCGGATGGCTTTCTTAAAGAAAGCCAATAAGGACTTCTTCTGGATGTCAACTTATACAGATGACTACACCAGGAATATTGGCAAAGCTGGTTTGTAGACGAATATTTGATAATCTTCGGAGTGCCAAATCATCATCATTTCGGCGCTACATCCCATGGTGGGATTTGTCCTCTTTCGTAAATGCTCTCCACTGGCTGCGGTCCTTCGTCATTCGCCTCAAGTCCTCAATCTTTCTCCTCCTGCTCTAATTCTCCTTGCAGCCTATATACATTTTCCTCGGTCTGCCTCTGGGTCGCTTCCACTGGAGCACCCACGCCGTCTTATCATTTCATGTTTACATTCCACCGTAACACCTAGATACACATATTGGTTACTAGTTCCCGTCGTGCTCCAATCTTCTTCCACGCAGTCTATCCACATTTTTACGCAGCATCACGCTTATAGGTGATACAGTGTACATAATATAGTTTAATGTTATTGACCTATGAACTGGTGGATGCAATCTGTTAGCCTTAAGTTATAATAAACGATCCATACTTAGTAGTAGGTTCAAGGATAGAGCCCTGGAAAAACGTATTTATTTTTGATAATTGAAATAATATCAATAAAAATATGTAACAGAAAAGGACCCAAAAAAAAAGAATCTGTAAAAAAAAAACTTTTTTTTGTCTTCAATAAGTTAATTTTAATTTTAATATTAATTATTATTATTCTTTATTGTTCATTTTAAATTTGAATAACCCATTTTCTAGCATCAACAGGAATCGCATTTCTACAGCATTCAGTCTTAGTTATCATCATGCTTCAATGCCGTATATTGTGGCTAGTTGATTACCAAATAAACGTATTTTTCCAACAGTACTGGTTAAACCCCGAGGCAGGACAGCCGTCAAATGCAACAAACTGCTTTGCCAATTCGACAAGAACTGTCCCAAGAAGTTGAAAGCCATGGCAGAAGAGAACGAGAAAAAAGACGTCGGAGCCCAGGCGGCAGAGGCGGCGGCCAAAGCCGAGGCGGAGGCTCTGGAAGCCGCTCGAGTGGCCGCTTTAGAAGCTGCAAGGGTAGCAGCTTTGGAAACTGCAGCGACTGCAGCCAGGGCCGAGGCAAATAACGAGAACGAATTGATGAGGGCCATGAAAGATGTGTTTGAGAGGGATCCAAAAAGATTAGTCAGGCAGCCTCTTGATACGCATAAAAGAAGTAAGTGTTTATTTTTTTAATTAATTTATTTAGACTTTCCAGAATACGTCACATAATTATTACAGTACATAAATATATCTTCTTTCCCTTGTCCTACTCGGGTCGGTTACCCATGGCATCGAGAAGGCGCCTCCGGGCGTCCCTGTCCTGTGCTACGTCAACGGCATCCGTCCATATTAGGTCCAGTCCCTCCTCGCACATCTTCTAGAGTTGCTTCTCCCACCTGTGTCAGGGGCGGCCCACTGGACGTTTTCCCTCTGGAATAGCACACGGAATTTTAAACGGAATTCGACCTTCTGGCGTTCGTAATACATGCCCAAGCCACCCCAGTTGCGACTTTTCTATGAAGAGTAGCAGTGGTTCGATGTTTAGCTCCTCCCGAATCATCGAGCTTCTTATATGATCCCATGTTGTGACTCCTGTAACTCCTCTCAAAAATCTCATTTCGGGAGCTTGGACCCTAGAACGTATTTTGTCGAAGAGATACCGTAAATATCTAGCCAGTATTTATTCGCCTCGTTTGCTAGTTCGATTACCTTTCCATCTAATCTGGTGATGTTGTAATTACAGTAATGATACCGTTGATGATTTCATTTATAGGCGAGCACACAATTCGTTACTATATTCTCATTAATAATATTACACAAAGAGGGACAATATTAAATGTTTTTAAATACATTTATATGCATTAACTATATATACCTAATACATAGGTATAAGTAAGGAGATCATCAGGTGTATGTTCCCTTTGAAAGCAGTGATTGAATTCAATAAAATATTACATCTTTACTGTGTAATAGGTTATATCTGTGTCTATAAAAATGAGGCGACCAACACAGTATTCTTATATGATTCAGGATTGTGTGTATTTGAAAATCATCATTGTTTAGTTAACGACTCAAAAATTGTGTTAGGATGAAATTAGATGTCGTAATATAATTTTTTTAAATTTCGAAATGAATCAAAATTAATAATGTACTGCTGGTTTTTTTTCTTAATTTTTATTGTGACAGCTGTATGAAATAGATTCATTTTAATTTTGCATTATTATTTGTAGAATTTTTATAAGGGAGTTGGAAAAAAACCACATTAAATCAGAAGTTTCAAAATGTTTTTACCTGAAATGGTACAAGAAACAAGGTTAGGTTTTTAAAGGGAACATGAAACCATTGAACACCTTTATCTTTTGTCAGCATTAAAAAATTACCAGGAATCACAAATAAATTTGTGACGTGATAAACTTTAAAAAAATGCAACTAAATGATTTTTTGTCCGTTAATTTGAACTAATGGATTTAAAATATTCCATGTATAGCTCCAAAGAAAGTTTAGATAACTGGGTATATATATTCTTTTTAAATAGCCCGTGACTTGTCGGAGGTTTAAAAATTATTTAACATACCCCCATTTATGTAACATATAGTTTTTTTGTTAGGACTTGAAAATACCCCGTGAAAGTCAACCTGTTAGTATTAGGTTGTGGATTAAAAATAGCCCATGAAAAGTCGACAATTTATCAAATTAAAGACTTAAAAATAGCAAAGAGCTTTTACTAAATGATAACGTGGGCCTGTGTGGACAATGGACAGCCAACCCTCCCCTGTAAGGGATGACGGGTGGGGTCGGGGTGGTGGGTGGTGGGGTTCGAGGAGGGGATGGAAGATTGAAGGCTGTATGGGTGGAGGGGAGATGGTGGAGGGATGAATGCAAAAGGCTGTAGTCACGTGAAGGTCAGAGAGACATGGCAGAGGGTCGTGTCTGTTTGACAAAGCAACAGACGGATAATCAACATCGATCCTATCTTTTAATGGGGTGTATTTTAGATTACGATACAGGATGCTTTTTTATATACCCTTTCATGTGAAAACCGCACAAGATTCCCTACCAGGAGCTGAACTCATTGAAAGTTCAATCAGATATTAAAAAAGTGAGAAAAAATCCTTCTACATAAAAAAATACCGTGTTGCTCTTTTCCGTATTATTTTTTTTCCTAGATCTAAATGAATTTCATCACATCACTACACCTGAAATTAGCAACTCAGCAACGAGAAATAATTCACTAATGAATGATATATTACAATGTCGTACGTTACGAATAATAGTTTTGAATTCGAAAATCACAATTTACCTAAGAAACTTTACTGTCAGTTTTTTTTTTTTTAATATTGAAAAATATCGATTTATTTTAATAACAACTTTAATCAAAGAACAAAATCTGCTGATTCTTGCAAAATAGTATTTTGCACAAATTTGTTGTTGACAAATCTTCATACAGCTGAGCACACGGTCACCTTGTAGATTCAGAAGGATTTCACGCTTGGCAGTCCCCGCCTAAGCTCCACGAGAATGATGACAATGTATGTACTATTTCTTAGGACAGAAAGCCACATAGACGCTGAATTCATAACGCACATATGGAATTCATTTCGGACTCGTCCTCGCTCCTATACGGACGGGTGGATTTTTTGGCACCGAATTTGAATGGCTCGATGTTTAAAGTATAGTCAAATTATAATACACGTTTGCTTTATTTTCTTATATTTTTATGGGATTTCACTGCAAAAAAATTCACTTTAGAGGAAACCGTCACTGGTTCCAATTGCCTAAAGCCAGTTGGACTCTGGCATCCCCGATTTGGGTATTTTGTGATGCTGAACGAGAGTTGGGAGAGAAAGGAAATGGAAATGAGCAAGGTTGATAAGTACCTGGCTATTCAGATCTGATAATTAAAAACGGTTGAAAGTTTTTCGAGCTACCTTTCGATTCTGAAGGGTGCTCGTCCACCAGGGCGATACTGAAAGTATCTACATCTCTCGAACATCCCGTAAGTATATGAAATAATAATAAATTAACCGACGGAAGTTGTCAGATTAATAAAACGTGTTCAAAAACCAACACCTGCCATAGGTCACCCCGAGTAGTTCGCTACGTTTGGAAAATTAGCAGGGGTGGCCGGGTTCATGGGGTGAAGCTTGTTTAGGTCTTAGCGGTGCATATGTCTCCCTACTAATTGCGTATTGGGCCGGACCGGGAGAGACCGATTGAGGGACACCCCTTGACCTGTGCAACTGGACTCTCTCGGCCTTATCGCCTTGCACCGCAGTGGGAGTGGTGGATTAATAAGTCCGATACTTTTGGATACACTGACTCCCAGATTCTTATCTACCCCTTATACCCTTTTCCTTCCCAGAACTTCTCATTTTTAAATACCCCACATACAGCATCCCCAAAGATGACATGTGTCGATTTAATTTAAAAAAAAACCTCTTTCATTCAATTGAAAAGGGGTTAACCGAAATAAATTCGTGCCTATTTTGATTTGAATTTTATAAAGC
The DNA here is from genome assembly GCA_022606495.2 of Halesus radiatus. Taxonomy (NCBI): domain Eukaryota; kingdom Metazoa; phylum Arthropoda; class Insecta; order Trichoptera; family Limnephilidae; genus Halesus; species Halesus radiatus. The sequence goes on from JAHDVE020003553.1 coordinate 23,532, forward strand.
TTCCTGTATTGCAAATCTAACGTATTCAACCCCGTACCATTATAGATAGCTTATATAATATAGTTCCATGTTTACGGATAACTATAAACAATGGCAACATAATGTAGATACAGCTCGCAAGGTACCTACGTTTATAGGTACGTACCATATTTGTATTTTTATTAAAACCAGGCAAGAGTCCTAACTGGTCGGAGCAAGTGGAATTACGACATCCCCTATTTATTGGTGTATGTTGTGGGGCTGAAGAGAGTGGAAGGGGATGGAGATTAGGAAGAGGTAGCTTGGGAAGTACCTGAATACTCCAATTTCGTCACTAAAACGGTTAAAGCTATTGCAAGCAACGTGGCGATACCGAATGGTGGTCTTTCACTAGGGCGAAGTGTGTTCCACTTTGGAATGTTATCCCAAATTTATCTTCTATATACTCGTATATAAATAACAGTGTCGTCCCGGCTGTGTTTGTTTGTTTGTTTGTTTGTTTGTTTGTTTGTTTGTTTGTTTGTTTGTTTGTTTGTTTGTTTGTTTTGTATACAAATCAACATTTTTATTCCAAGATTGATTAAATTTTGCATACTTGACCTTTAAAATAAGAGGTAGGTCACTGTCTACAGTAGGGGTAGGGGTAGGGGTAGTAGGGGTAGGAGTAACACATCACAACCTCAAAACTTTTCTCCAAACCAGGAAACCATGTCGGGATCCGTATGGAAAATATTTGCTTTGCAGGATCATTATTTTCGTACATAAGTATGTCTTACAGATTTGCCGATACAGCTGCCATTAAATAAGAAAAAAATATTTTGGAACGGTTTTTAATCGTTAAAAACTGGAATAACGTGGAAGTATCTGTCGCAAAATGTAAAAAAGTTTTTAAAAAATATACGCGAAATTTACAATACCGACCAGAAACAAGCGTTCAAAATCAGTAATAACACAGTCTAGTCTACCTATAATATTTCTAACAATGTTTAAAATATATTCCGAAATAAACACGCAACATTTCCACATGATACGCACAACAATGACAGTTATTAAATATTGTAGTTGTATTATATACTAATATACTAGTAATTGACCATCTAAATGATATCACTACCATAGATTCCACGAACCGATGAGGAACACAAGACAAAATGTAACATTTCCATATCGAATCCTTACGGAAAGACAACCTGGATATGTGTACGAAAACAAGTATCGTGTAAAATGCCCACTATGTATAGATGGTAGGGGTTAGATAATAGTGCTGGTAAGGTTATCATGGACGTGCATTGACTGTACTGAAATGAGGTTTAAAGCGGGTTTTACCCTTTAATGCATACATGTTTTGGCTTATTTTAGGTTATTTGATGTTACATGTGTCGTCATTAGATACCGATGTCATTTAATATTTGAAAAAAAATTTCGACAGTAAGCCCAATTTTTTTTAATCAATAATGACTTTCGAACTTAAATACCAGTATATTTCGGTTTTTATTTTATAGTTTGTTTTCATAGTTAAAATAATTTTCAAAGTTTAAATTTTTCAAAATCCACCAAAACGCTCTAAATCTATGACCGGTCGGTTTTACTCAGTTTTGAGGTTAGAATGTCAAATATCAAAAACAAGGATGAGCTTTACCCTACATAATTTTATATTCTATTCATAGTAAACCGTAACTAAATATAAGTAAGACAATTATGTACGTTTTTAGAAACTTTAACTCAAAGAATAATAATAGTATTGAGCATTAATATTACCATAATATCCGTTTCATATTGTGGTTTGCTCATGAATATTCTAATTTATGTAATTAATAATAGTTTTTTTATACTGAACAACGATTGTAGAGCTTAAAGTCACCCAAATTAAGTTTCAATTTCGCCAAAAATTAAAAAAAAAATACTTTAAATACAAAACAAAACCGAAATATAAAATTTTTCACACTAATCTAAAAAATAATGCGCACGTGACGTTAGATGTTCCAGTAATGGTACCAAGATGATGAGGAATTTTGATGAGATGATTTTTTATTCACTTTTATAGAACGATTTACAAATTCAGCATATAATGATAATGATATATTTAATAATGATATATTTAATAATGATATATTTAATAATGATATATTTAATAATGATATATTTATTTATATAATGATATATTTTCACCAATAAAAATGTAGACATAATTTGTCTCGACGCCATCTATTTGAGGGATTTAGCCGTTACAAGTCTTTCTCATACTAATAAAGTTGGTTGTTTACAGGTGAAAATATAATAAAAACAGTAATTGTTGAATGAAACACTAGTATATATTGATTAACTTGGCGGGTTTGCGATAAGCCGACGTAGCTCAACGGTAGAGCATCTGACCGGACATCAGAAGGGTGCAGGTTCGAGTCCTGTCGGCGACATTTATCTTTGCTCGGAAAGGTTTTTTTTCAATTTGGATGAGTGTTTCAGGCTAATATATATTTTTTTTTTACATGAATACCGCACAAGAGTCCCAACTGCTCCCAACCGTCTGGAGCCAGTGAGACTATGGCATTCCCAATTGGGGAATGTTGTGAGGCTGAAGGTATTGGGAGGGGAAGGAGAAGAGGGAGAGGAAGGTGGGGAAAAGGGTAAATACCTGGCTATTCAGATCTGGTCACCAAACACGCTAAAAGCCATTTCAAGCAACGTTTCAATTCTGAATGGTGGTCTTTCACCAGGACGATACTGAGAGTATCTTCCACTCTGGAACGTGCGCAAATATACTATATATTATTTTTAAATTAATTAATTGTGAAACAACACAAATTAATTAAATAAAATTTATTGTTTATTAATATTTAATAATTATTGTTTATAAAAATATAATGATAAAAGTTATACATTCAGAAACGACGTTAGCTGATTTATATGAATACATATTTTTAAACCCATTGTATTTTTCAGTGGAGTTCCTTATTTGAGTATAAGTCGCCCAATTAGAGTTGATGCAAACAATACATACTTAGGGGTTGGTGTATCTTCATACGTTTTCGGTGGCGATTTCCTTGCGATGACTTACTGAGAAATAACTTCTTGTCTTGCTTAAGTCCATAGAATAATTAAACCTATCTCTTGTTATTAGCGAAAAGGAGACACGAGTTTGAATAAGATCATCTAATTACAATGTTACAAAAAATTAACACTGTGCTTTTTATTACATTATTTTTTTCGATTTCACCGGATATTTCTTTTTGGAAGTCGAGAAAAAAGTATGAAATATACTGTACGCAATAAAGGCGTTTGTTTTTTATTTTATTTTTAGTGGCGTGTAGTATTTAATCAGGATAGGCAGTGGGAAAAACAGCAAATTAACTGATATTAAAAAAAACTCACCCCGAGTTTTCGATAAGAATGGATAAGCTGCTGGCTTTAGCCGATGTTGGTGGGATTACCTGCCACATCAAATATTCAAATAACCGCTTCATTTATTTAGCCAATTACTGTGTATAAAAATTTTGTAAACTTTTTCGACCATACAATGAAATTGCATGAAATCACGTAACATTATGATTATTATTTCTTTAGTAAAGTTGTACTAATTAATAGAGGTACCAACAGAAGACACTGAGCGCTACATTTAGTGGCTACATATTTGTACCGAAAGGTACGGCCTTTTAGACACTAACACGACGGCCTCCATGGTCGAGGGGTAAGGCTCTCGACTACGAATCCGAAGGTCGCGGGTTCAAATCCCGGCGTGCGCAGGTAAATTTTATTTAAATAATTTGTGCTACTTCACAATTAATTAATTTAAAAATAATATATAGTATATTTGCGCACGCTCCAGAGTGGAAGATACTCTCAGTATCGCCCTGATGAAATACCACCATTCAGAATTGAAAAGTTGCTTGAAATGGCTTTTAGCCGTGTTTGGTGACCAGATCTGAATAGCCAGGTATTTACCCTTTTCCCCACCCATCCTCTCCCCTTCTCCTTCCCTCCCCAATACCTTCAGCCTCACAACATTCCCCAATTGGGAATGCCATAGTCTCGCTGGCTCCAGACGGTTGGGAGCAGTTTGGGACTCTTGTGCGGTATTCATATAAAAAAAAAAAAAAAACACAGACGAGTCGTCCCTTGAATGAGCATCGCGCACACATATACATTTTTTTATGTCGAATGAATAACACATTTCAATAAGACATGTGCGTCAATTTGCATACTTAGTTTCTGCCTTTGACACCAGACCTTACAGTGCGTCCGGTGCAGATTGTAGATTGACTTTTAATGTTATTTATATACTATCTGATGTGTACCCGGCCTTGCTCGAGATTTTTTTTTTATGTTATCAAGTTGTGAATTCTCGCTTGTCGTTTGGATGTCATAATTGATTTGACAGCGAAAGTAATTATCTTTTAACAAAGAAACATTTATGTGAAAATTTTATTTCATTGAAAGCATTTAATTTTTCTAAATATATCTAAATAATAAAGTTCTTAAGTATGTACCTGCTTGTGTTTTCCATTTTGAAAATACTCTACCCAAAAAAACCTTCCTCTTTTGAATGTGTAATCTCTGGCTAACCAGAGTAGTATATCTATGGGCGAACCTCAACAAAATGCAATGTTTTTAAACTAATTTTAAAATGTTATACCAACAGTTTTACATATTGGATTTCACTCAAACTACTCTCTAAACCTTCCCGGCACTAATAAGAAAAAGCTCTGCTATTTTCAGTGAAACCGGTCCAGTAATTTTAGAGAAAATCGAGGATATAATGACAGACATTCATTTTTTATATATAGAGATTTATGCGAGTAAGGTAGGGTAGGCAGTTCTTTTGTGACTATATGGATGGTCCTGTGTGTGAGTAGTATATTCCCATAAATGTTCGCTGCAACTACTTTCCTATATAAACATGTTAAATTATATAGTACGATTTTTACTAGAAAATCACCCCCAGGAAACATCATAATTTTATAAAATGTTGTATTTCAGTTCTGGGATACTCAACTCCATCAACCTACCAGTGTGGGTTTTCTACTTTCCAGGAAGACATAGGATATCCCGGATACATTTACATGAGGGATGGATTGGTAAATATTTTTATACTCTATTGTAGTAAGATTGCAAACAAGGTGCTTGGACACGTTCTGAGAATGCCAGGAGTCCGACTTCTGCATAAAATACTTGCGGCAATTCCAGCCAAAGTTGAAAGCTGTGTGAGGAGGAGCTGGGCCCGCTATGGACGGAGACCGCTGAAGTAGCTTATGACGGGGATGCCTGTAGGCGCCTTGACAAAGAGATAAGTTCTCAATTCGAATAGGACAATGAGATAATGGACAATTATCCTTGCCATTTTGAAGCCACATTTCTCAGGCAAAGCGTCTCAAGTGTCCCTATCTTCTTGGATTTGTCAAAGAAAAATATTACCCCAGTCCCCGTATAAATATTGTAAAGAGGAGTAAAAACATTAAAAATTATTTCATCATTGACCTAACTTGTTTAAATTAAAGATTCAATTGCAGCAGTCTTTTTTAAATGATTTTTTTTTATAAAACCAAAAACAAAAATACAATTAGATACGGTGTTTAATAAAGTTTAGAGTAAGTATATGAATATATATATAGACATAATAATGTATATATATTAATTAATATATATATATATAAATTAAAATATAAATATTTGGAATAAACCACTCACTAGGCTGAGCCTGTTTCGAGGTGGTAAAAATTCTGAATTGATGAGATTTAAAAAAAAAAGAGGAAAAAGGTGAAAAATATAGCGTGTAATTTCTTATTTTGTAGAAGTTTTGAGAAATGAGAAAAATACTGAAAAATATAGGCCTGCAGTTTGTTGTTATATTGTAGTCGTTTTGGAAATATAGGCCTGCAGTTTGTTGTTATATTGTAGTCGTTTTGGAAATATAGGCCTGCAGTTTGTTGTTATATTGTAGTCGTTTTGGAAATATAGGCCTGCAGTTTGTTGTTATATTGTAGTCGTTTTGGAAATATAGGCCTGCAGTTTGTTGTTATATTGTAGTCGTTTTGGAAATATAGGCCTGCAGTTTGTTGTTATATTGTAGTCGTTTTGGAAATTCCACATTTTCGGGATTCGTAAAATTCATAATCCAGATTTTAAAAAGTAAAATATGGATTATGAAAGACCGAAAATAATAAAATAAATAAAAAACAAAAACAATTGTTGAGGGATCCCAATGAAATAAAAAAAGTGTCACTTATCGAGCACTCTTATTCGGGTGCATTATCTTTGTTATTATTTATCCCTTTTCTTTCTTACATTTTTTTTTCTTTCTTCTCCGCAATATTTTATGTACAATATGTCTAAATAATAAGCACACTTCTTTGAACTAAATCTTGTATCTATCTACAACGACCTAATTATTATAAATATGGTTTTCCATATCATAGATCTGGTTTTGATTTTATGAAAACACTAAGAAGTGGTGTATAGATAATTTTTCTCAATTTATTTATTAACTTTAAATTAGAATCATTAGTTCGTTTGTTTATCTCTAGTTGCTCTAGTAAATTTTGTCGAATACCCTTTCTTTATTTAGTTTTACGAATTAAACACCATAACAATTAATTTAACTGTTAAAACGTAGTTCATTTTTGTAAGAATTGATTTAAAAATCATTTTTTTTAGGTGAAGAGGCCCGTTAAAGGAAACTGCCATCGCCCAACTTGGGTTATACGCCCCCTTAACGCCGTGCCTGAAGGAGAGAGGTTAATTCTTTGAGACAATGAAAATAAATTTAAATTATGTTATGTAAACTGTTAAAATAAATATGTATGAATATAATATATATAATTGTGATGAGTACTTAATTAATACTTATTTAAACGTATACTGAACTCAAATGTTTTCAGCACCTCTAACAAGAAAATGCATATCCTATTTCAGTCAGTAATTAACCAAAACATTGTAAAAGCGACAACAAAAATTATAGTTATTAACATATGAAGAAGCGTGCTGTAATTTTTTATAATATTTTAATAAGTATTTAGTATTTATTTGGTATTTTTATTGTGAAATATTTTTTTCCATATAAACAAAATAATGTATACTGCTGAAAGAAAATTATTTTAGGTTTTTAGGGGATTTAACAGGGATCAACAAACTACACACGCCGCATATGCCATTTGATTCAGGAGCAATGACCTAGATTGCTGACGTCACCCTTACATGTATTTATTCATAATTAAAAATAAATTTAAAACGTAAGTCACTCATCTCGCTAGGACAGTCCTGTGTTGAGATGAGCGCCTTTACGATTTAGTGTCAGTAAATCTACAGTAATAAACCTTTCACACGAGCGGGCGGCCCAATATTAAAAAAGCTACGACCTTCCGGTCGTCCTTTCCTAAAGTCAAGCCTACCGACTTACCTACTGTCGAAAGGACGACCGGATGGTCGAACCTTTCGACGCCATGGCTTTTAGTATTGGGTCGCCCGCTCGTGTGGAAGTCACTTAAGAGGAACGGCTGCGCTGCCTGTTACACATATAACTTAATTTTGGATTTGAGGCCAAAATACCCATCCAAACTGAATGATATGCATTTTTAATTAAAGGTTTAAGTAAATATGTAGTACGTATGAGAAGTATTTTATTTATTTTTGTTTTAGATTATGAGGTATGGGCCATGAAAAAAAAATTATAATTAATTAATAAATTAGAAGCAATTATCGTATTTTTTTTTTAAATTGTCATATTTGCCATGTAAATAAAAATATAAAAACAAATAACACATTATTAATAAGTTAATTCATACATTTATTAAATGACTGATATTAAAAAAAAAACTTACATTTATGTAAGATATCTGATAATTTTTTTGTTTTCGAAGTAATTTTTATTGAAGTACCGGTACAAGAGACCCGTAACTAACCATTTTGCACAATGTGTGTATAATTTCAAATTCATCAAGGTTTTGAACAGTCGAGGGTTTTTATTTTGTGTTATCGTATGTGTGCGTAATATAACAATGCAGTTGTATGGTGTGACGCACCCTGCGTGTCGTTAATAATCTGAAAATGACCCAAAGGCGCCAAGAATAACTGATATCCAATCAAAATTAATTGTAACAATTATTTTTACAAACAATAATTATTAGCCTGAAATACTCATCCAAATTGAGAAAACCTTCCGAGAAAAGATAAATGTCGCCGACAGGACTCGAACCTGCACATGTGAAATATAATAAAAAACAGTAATTATTGAATGAAACACTAGTATATATTGATTAACTTGGCGGGTTTGCGATAAGCCGACGTAGCTCAACGGTAGAGCATCTGACCGGCAAATCAGAAGGGTGCAGGTTCGAGTCCTGTCGGCGACATTTATCTTTTCTCGGAAGGTTTTTTCAATTTGGATGAGTGTTTCAGGCTAATAATTATTGTTTATTAAAATAATTGTTACCCTTTGCGCTATGCACAAAAATCTTGTCTTAAAAACTTTAGTTTATCAATTAATAATATTAATTGTGTTTGTTAAAGAAAGTAATATATTGAGAATTGGCGTTTGTTGATTTATATGAATATATTATTAAGTTAGTCATATAAAATAGCATTTTTTCCCCATACCAAAAAATATTTTTAATATACCTACAGATATTATGTATTTATTTTTGATTATATTATCTTATTACTATACAATATACGTACACTAAATACAAATGTCTCTAAATATCACATTTACTTATATATTTTTTTTTTTTGCGTAATCAAACTGTGATGATATTATATAAAAAATTAATGCTTATACGTGTACCATAAATATTATTTAATTAATAACAAATTACTGCACTAACGTACACTCCTCTCCCATTCATAATTAAGTGCTTTTAAGGGCGAGAGGGACGTCGGAGAGTTATTATTTATTAATTCAAAATAATGATAGTATTATTACGCAATAAGAATAACAATAATAATAATAACAATTCTCACAACGCTCTGGATAGCCAGAGCGTTGTGAGAATGCGCCTATACCAGTCCACGAAAGCTGAAAAGCTGTGCCCAACACACGAAAATCGAACCTTGATTGTTTTCTATAAATTTCCGAATTTTAAGAGTTTTTCATTAATTTTCAAATATGTTTTATGTCAAGTTCGTTAAACATTGGTAATTATTTCTCTTCCAGTAAATTATATTTTTTAATAAGATAATGAAATGGCCATATTCAAATATTCAATGCACAATTCATTGACAGACTTAAAAAAAACTTCATATAGCCTACCTTTGATTATAGAGCAATTCAATGCATTTTTCCATGAATTTGGTAAAGAACTTGTCTGCCTGTATTTATATTCAGTTGGCCTCAACAACCAGCGGAAGATAATACAATAACAAATTTCTAAAAGGAATTCAATTAAAAAAAAACCGCACACAGCCTACCTTTGGTCATAGAGCAATGTGAAAGACCACCTTTCAGAATCGAAGCGTTGCTTGAAACGGCTTCAGCCGTACTTAGTGGCCGGATCTGAATATCCAGGTACTTCTCAACCTCCCTCTTTCCCATCTTCTTCCCGCCCTCACTGGCTTAAGCATCACAATATATGCTGATTGGAGATTCCACAGTTTCACTGTCCCGGGGAAGTTGGGACTTCTGTGAGGTGTTCACATATGATAGGTTTTAAAAATGCTTCCAATAATATGCAGGTCTATATATAACTTTTCAAAATGGTAAGTAACATTCCAATAATTTAATTGAAAAACTCATCGTAAAGCTGCATCTTTGTATGATTTTCACCGAGTGAACACAACGGTTAGTTCGTTCATCCCGTTGAGTCTTGGCACCCTTTCGCGTTTCGCGGCTTGACCAGTCCGTAGGCCAGTCAGTGTCGAAACTTGCAGTCGCGCGGACGTAGATATAACAATTATTATCCATTAGCCGCAAACAACTTCACTCAGTTCTTACTCCAAGTTCAGTCCTACCCGCCTAAAAAAACTTCCGTTCCGGAAACGCGGCCATTTTCCCCAAAGCCGGCGGCAAATTGAAAGTTTAAAAAGCGTGAAATTCGAACGTAATGTTGGCAGACTTAAAAACCGAACGATAAATTACGAGAAAATTGGGATAGATTTTTAAATCAAAAATAGGAACTTTGATGTTGTTTTTTGTGGGCATTAAATGTCAAACGTTTTATTTTGAAATATTATTTGACTGTTGTAATGTTGTGATCTTTTCGTACTACTGAAGGCGGTAAAATTATATGAACTGTGTTGAAGTTTTTACTCGTTTATGGTGTTTAATATTTTTTCGAGGCGTTTGATGTAATTCTTTTACGATCGCAGTGGGCGTTGGATTTGTTGTGTGTTAAATGTGCGTCGTCGATACATAAATGTGAGTATATTTGAATATGTGATTTAAAAAGTTATTTTAGGTTAAGAGTCATTTTCTGAAATTGTCCAGTCATTTAAACGTGTTACAAATGATGTTAAATTGTGTACATCACACTTTTTTATAAGATTTGAGAATTTTATGTTAGTAGAAAAGGAAAATGTTGAAACTGTTACAATAATTTATTGTTCATTATCATAGGTAGGTATGGAGATAAAGTTTAAAAAAAAATAGCATCCAGAGCTGAGTTGAGAACAGTACTCACACAGATGCATTGCTTGCATACAGCATGTTTTAAACATAGACTTCAAAAAAGAAAATTACAGTGAATTTGATAAAAGATTATTTTTATTAAACAAACTGCAAAACTTATCGAATAACTGTAAAAACTTTTCAAATAACTAAAAACTTTTCGAATAAATGTAAAAACTTATCGAATAACTGTAAAAGCTTTTCGAATATTAAAATTCTATGATTGCATTCACTTACTGTCTCTTTCTCGCTAGTAACAATAAGGACGCGAAAGCAAGACAAAAAGCTGTCGGAAGTATATGGTATACATACGCACCAATACTCGCTATCCTAAGTAATATTTTTACAGCGCCCCTGAGGTGATTTCTCACAAAAGCGGCGCTATAAAAATCATCCGATTATTATTATTATTATGTTGTTCGCCCCAACTCTAGTTGTGCAACCTACAAATGAAATCAGAAATAATTCTATCAAATAGGTCTGAATCATATTTTATGTTTTTGTTAAATAATAGGTAAAATAAAATAAAACAATGATTTCGGGTAGTAATATTTAACAAAAGTTAGATGTTAGAGATAAACAAAAGAATTAATGATCCTAATATAAAGTCAATAAATTAAAAAAAAAAAAAAAATTATCTATTCTCCACTTCTACGTAATTTAAACAATATAATTCTTTAAAATATTTCACGAATTTACCACAGACATTTAAATTCATTGCCTTAATAGCATTCACGTCATAATAAAACAATTAAAAAAAAAACTGAAATCATTAAAATAGGGGAAAATATTTTTTTACTGGAATTAACTCAGAAAGATTTTTAATTATTTGTAAACCAGTTCTTACCAAAACTATTAATATATATATAAATTTACATAAATATTTTTTTTTTTAAAGAAAGACAAACATACAACCGAGGTATTGAACTCAGATGCGATGCCAACTCAGCTACTGATTGGCCATTTCAAACATCACAAAAAAAACCAAAATTCACGTCATTATAAAACAAGTTTCACCTGGAAGTACCTCACAGAAGAGAGAATTATAATTATTATCACAATTATTTTCTGGGTAAATCGGCGTTTCACAAAAATATTGATAAATCATTTCAAACATCATTAAAATTGATTTTGGGTGGAGGTAAATAAAATCATATAAGTAAGTTGTCTCAATGCAGCCTAACCACAGTTTGAAATGGCTTTGAACGCCGAAACAGCTGTCACAATAATACGAAACTAAAAAACTAAATTTATTTAATTATTTATTCATTAACGCCCAAGGGCTTTTACATATTTTAACATTAAAATGATTATACGTACAGAACTTTAAAAAAAAATTGATTTACTTTAAAAGTAAAAAATAATAATTAATAATATTAGAATTTTATAATTTCATCAAAAGATTGGTATTCACTTTGCGGCGTCATCTACCTATACCTGTACATATATAAAAATCAATGTAAATTTGTTTGTTTCTTTGTTTGTCCTCGGTTTTCTCGAAAATACTGTACCGGTTTCGCTGAAAATATCACAGTTTGTTCTTATTAGTGCCGGAAAGGTTTAGAGCTTGAATGAAATCCAATATGTAAAACTGTTGCTATAACGTTTTAAAATTAGTACAAAAAACATTAAACCCGCCATGTTTTATTTAGGTTAGTCCATAGATATAACACTCTGGTTAGCCACAGATTGCATATTCAAAAGAAGAATGTTTTTTTGGGTAGAATATTTTCAAAATGGAAAACACGAGTAGGTACCTACTTAAGAACTTTATGATTTAGATATATTTTGAAAAAATAAACGTTTGGAATGAAATAAAATATTCAAATGAATGTTTCTTTATTTGGAGATATATACATGGTGGTATTACAAAGTAATTTTTAATTCAAATATATTAGAATTTTTTCGTCTACTCATGTACGACCTTTACGAACCTTTCCAGTTGTCAAAAACAAACCACTAATCCAAAATGTCCGATAATGCTAACATATTATAAACATATGTATACCAACATAACAAAAAAAAATCGATAATCGAATGTACACAGCCCGCGAAAATTAAAAATTCACCTTTTCTTTTGAACAAACCTCGTATATATTTTGAAATGTAACACGTTAGTTTTACGCCTTTATAATAGACTTTAGGACGTCACTCTGGTGTTATAATGGTAAATTCTGTGGGCTATGTGTTATATGACAAGTTATGAAGTAATATGACGGATCTGGAAGTTATATGTGGTGCATGACGGGCTTAGAAGTACGTAAGAACATTTTTAGATTACTGATGTGTGTAGGATGTGAGCCTACGTTGATAATAAATTTGGGAAAGAAGTATTAGCTGTATGTTAGATTCATATCTACAAAGAACGAAGCACGTGTTTAAATTGTAAACGTTTAGTAGCCGAGTGGACAAATAATAATAATAATATATTTATTGTAATTATAACTAAAATACACGTATAATATAATAATGTAAGTGTACAGTAGTTTATAAAGTAGATATATAAAAAGGAAAATAGAAAATCATATAATAACAGTAGATAATATGTAAAGAACAGAAATGCATAGTTATAAGTTGAAGTATCGCATAACCCGCCTCACTGGGCTAGCCTGTGTTGAGGCATTAATTTGCATATTATTGTATAATTTTATAATGCATATTATTTTATTTTATATGCTCCGTAAATGGTTAATTCAATCATTTGGAATTTGGGCGAGTGCACCGGGAAATGCCCTATCATTACTTTTAATCCAATTTATTATATTGTGTTTGATTTTTTTTTTGTGAATCAGATGTTTTGATGCTAACTAAGTACCTAAAATTCCGTTCCCCAAAAGTAGTATGAGTTACAGGAATTTAGAGTAAATCTTAGTATTTCAAGTAATACGAGTGTTTTGTGAGGATTGTTTTAGCGTAAATCTGCCGAACGTCAATTTCGATTTCTCCCAAGTATCGCACGTAGTGGGCTCAATCCTCAGCTAACCAAATCGTCCATCATTGCACAAGGAACATATTTCACTAAAAATGATAAAAATAGGAGAAAATCAAATATTGCCAGGTTATTCGTAAATCTTGTTTTTTTACATTAACTCATTTTCCTCAGGGCTTATGTCATCTTTTGGGATGCGCTATGAAGTTCTGGAAAGGAAAAATGTATGAGGGGCGGTTAAGAACCTTAGGATCAGTTTGTCGAAAATTGACGGAAGTATTAATCCATCCATCCACTACATCCACTACGGCACAAGGCGATGGGTTGAGAGAGTCCGGTTGGAGAGATCAAGGGGTCACTCTTAACCGGCATCTCCCGGTCCGACCCACCTCACAGTTGGTGGGCCGATACATCAGCTGTTCCCTAGGATAAACCTCACCCCATGAACCCTGTCACCCCTGCTAAAACAGTAAACGTAGCGAACCACTCGGGGTGACCTATGGCGGAGGTGTTTGTTTTCCAATGAAATGGTTACCGGGGCGGTGATACCCGTTCCCACCTCCCAAATTGAAAAAAGTTAATTAATAAAAAATTACAATGTTATTCAAATTTGATAACCTCTGAAACTCACTGAACGGATAATCTCTAGGAGTGTGATCTTTACCTATTTTGAAAGAAAACTAATAATTGCTGACAATTTGTACAATACCTTTTGATTCCTATGCAGAATACTGGAATGTTTATCTGTTTGGAAAGAATTTGGATATTTCAACAAAATTAAGGAAAAATTATCTTATAACTGGCACACGAGTACGCCCAATACATACTTCTCACGTTTAAACCCCCTTTTCCATAGTTTTTTTTACATAAATCCCTAAAACTTGTTTTTCTTCAATCGTAAAACGATTTTACGAAATAACCCAGCGACCGATTATTCCTCCCAGTTCTTTCGTCTTGAATTCTCTCTCAGTTTTTATTTGAAACGTGGATTTTCTAATGTCAAGAACAAACGAAAGATGTCACCTCGTGTCTTGCGTAGAAGAAATGTTTTTTTCACTGTCACTGGCATGGAAAAAATAGGTTAGTTATGAAAATACATATTACAAATTAAAAGAGTCTGGGTAGAAATATAGTATTTGATGAATAAATCACTTTGTATCATTCATTTGGGATATGAGTACTGCTGTCCAGGGACCATTCAATGGATAACCTATGACCCTGCAATTCATAGGCCACCCCAAGTCGTTCTCTACGGCAGGTAACCTAGCAGAGGTGCCTGGATTCATGGGATGAGTTTGTCCAGGTCTTGACGGCGGATGCGGCTTCCAACCAACTCCGTGGTATCAATTGGTAGAGACGCCAGTCCCGGCAACACTAGAGGATCTATGTTTGAGTCCCAATTGCGACCGTTTCCTTTTTATTTTATGTATCTTTTTCTATTTCATGTTTCATAGAGATAAGCTACAATAAGTTATTCCAATAAATTGAATTTTATTTAAATTCTAATCAAGCGAAACTACAGGAAAATCTTTAATTTATCTAAAATATATTTTTTGGTTTACATAATCAACTAGTGATTTCATTGATACCTTCGCCTTAACGTAACCTAAACTTTTCAAAAAGATTCCGGGTGGTACGTATTAACTTTTATTTTCTTTGCTGCAACTCTGTCCGGTTCCGTAGCGCGCATCACATTGCGCCCGCGAATGATCACATTAATAAGCGAAATGAGAACACTCTGTTATTTTGGCGAGATGACGGCAGGCTCGAGCAAGACATGGACCATTAAGTAGTGTGTCCGTACGGATACAGCGGGATAGGGCGGCCACAGATCTGGAAACAAGGAAATCCCGGAATCATCTGGGTGTTTTCTGTTTAATTACAACTAGTGGAAAAACGTTAAAAAACGTTTATAAGTAATTTATAATTCTTTTGTGTTGCTTTTAGTAGTACGTAATTTTATAAAATTGTTTAACTCGATACAGCTTTAAGCGGTAATTAGACGATACCTATTTTCATCCAGATTGGACGTGAGTTGATGAAAAATAGGACGTGCTCTATTTTTTCGTCCAGTTTAAGATGGCGGACGTTATGTCGCGATCAGCTGTTGTCTTCATCTGTCATTGTTTTCGTAAATATGTTATGTGGAAATTTTGCACGTTTATTTATAATATAATATATTGATAAGGCAACACTATGTGTTTATTACTATTCAGTATTGTGGATTTAGAGTATATTCAGATGATTTTTTTACATTTTGCTTTGATTAAATAATACGCTAACACATTGTCGAGTTTCGCGCGCTTTCTTTGACCAATGTCATTCTTTTACGTAACTATAATGTTTCCTATTTTGTGGAGATGATGCGTATTTATTTAGGAATACAATTTAAAAATTGTCGAAAAGGTTAAATGCAGATTTATTGATTCAATTTTAATATGTAGACTGTATTTAAAATGATATGAACTCGCATTTCTGTTCGGAATTGTGATTTCGCGCATATTTTGGAAATAATTTTTTGACGTTTTGTGAAGGTGCTGTCATTTTTTGACGATTAAGTACCGTCCGAAAATGTTCTTTCTTCTTTAATGGCAACTATGTGTGTAAATCTGTATGAAATTGTACGTATGAAAATAATTATGGTGTAAAGCAAAGATTTTCTCTATGGCTTCCGAAGTGGCTCCCGTATGGAGATCGGTATGAAAAAAATGATCGTCTTTAAGAGCGCCTTTACTCCTCGAGAGGTTAAAAATTGAATTGTAAGTAATATATGTCGTAAAGAACTGGTAAATAAATAAATACAGACTCAAAATGTGACGGATGATGCTTGTGAGCGGATCGGCCAAATGGGGCAATAAAATAAGAAAATTTATTTTATTGGGTTATGTCAGGTTAGGTTGGGTTAAGAGCAGTGGCGTGAGGTCCATAAAATCTGAAGGCTACCCTAAGAAAACGAACCATTAAATAAAATAAAAATGATTTTTGATTAAAAAAATCGCTCTACATCGAGAAATTGTTTTTGTTTGGCAAATTTATGCTTTCAGTAAGTTAATATAAACGCTTAATCGTTGAAGAAAATAATATTAACATAAAATAAAAAGATTTCAGTCGCATGTGGGACTCGAACCCAGGACCTCTGCCTATCCGGGGCAACCGCTTAACCAACTTAGCTAATGAGACCTGTTCAATTTATGCCATCTTCATCGATATCATATCTCATATGCGACTTTCTCAGATGCGACTGAAAACTTTTTATTTTCTGTTGTTTTTTTATCCCGATTTCATCTTTCATTTGGGTTATGTTAATATTATTTTCTTCAATGATTAAATATTAAAATGAAGTTTTTAAATCTCAATAAAAATAATTAATAATTAAAAATTTTATATAAATGCCGTTTTCAAATATTCAATGCACAATTAACTTGCCAAATAATGTAAAAATATGTAACTCCATCTATTATGTTATATATTTGTTAAAAAATGCCTATCTGAGAGGAAGGAATTGATAACGTAAATAATAATTTAAATGGGGATTGAATATAAGGATAGAAATGTATGAAAGAGTACTGATAGAAACTGTGTAGATATTAAGATGAAAATTATACCGTTTAAAAAGATATGTAAATAATAAGATACGACACCTGTTGACAAGCCATATTGATTTACTTAACAGTACCTTAATATTTGAATAAAAAACATATCCGAAGTTGAAAAACTATACACATCCTGCCTTTGGTCATAGAACAATGTACGCCACTTGTTAGGGGCGTGAATAATGCGATCGTGAGCACGTGAATACAGCCACGCGAAAACTTTTATTTTTTATCTTCAATTGAATTTGCGTCTGTGTACCATTCATGTAGCTAAATGATATTGAATTGATATTGAATTAAATTCTAACTGGTGCTTTCCAATTCATGATTATTTCAAAATAATATCAAGAGAATGTGGTGCGACCCAAACAAATAACAAACCGACCTAATATTAACGGTCAGCACCCAAAAATACACATTTTATAGTCTTCTAACGCAAGAAATACTGTATGAAAATATGGACACTCAGAGCCAGAGAAAGGAAGCGGGTAGACGCCCTCGAAATGTGGTGCTGGAGGAAAATGCTCAGGATTCAATGAACAGTCAGGAGCACTGGCATCCACAATTAATAGGCTATCAACTGTCTGTCCACAGCGTGTCCCCAGATTCGTTGAACATTCTGCTCTAACCCGGAGAAGCCCATGGTCACTGACAAAGTGGAAGTCAGGAGATGTAGAGGAAGGTCACTGATGCGTTGGAGTGATCAAAACTCGCAGGTATCCGGAACGTCGGTGTCCGCAGCTCTCCACGCAGCGCAGGATCGCGAGGAGGGGAGGAGCCTTGTACACGAGGAAGTTTAGAGTGAGGGTCACGATCTTCAGCAATGAGGAAGCGACTAAAGCAGAAGAAGAACGCAAGAAATACAATGAATAATTTATCTATAAATTATATAGAAAAGTAAAAAAAAAAGTATTTAGAAAAATGTATAAGATTTCAAAAGACAAAAATCCTCAAACTGTAATCTTTTAAATTCTATGTGAAATAAATACCCAGTGAAATTTTAAGTAAAACGTTCAAAATTGTCGTCATTTCTTTTCAAACTGCATCTATTTTCAGACATTTTGGTATGTATTTCATAGAATTTAAAAAAATTACAGTTTGTGGATGTTTGTCTTTGGCTATATATTTATTTATACTGAATTTTTACAGATGTTCATATTTAGGTCAAAAGAATCCAGGTATACAAACTCAGTTAATACATATACATTATATATATATGTATATGTATGACATAAAATTACAAATAATCAGATAAAGGATACAAAAAAAATAACATTTAAAATTTTTACTAAATGATACATAATACAATAGAAACAAGAGACACAAGTAATACAAAATATAATTAGCACAATCATTGTACAAATATTTTTAAGTAATAGCAAGACATTTTTTCTGAAACCATAAATTATGACAAATATGTCTACATTAGCACACTCTATATTGTTATACAGTCGACACAATTGGGGCAGAGGACTAAACTAGGTAATATTATTTCTGAATGTATTCAGGTGGAATGTGGTATGGCATCTTAAACAATAGGAATTGGATACATTTTCTAAGACATAATGTCGTTTCGAGATAACCATGAATTATTTTGAAACATTATACATTTTCCTAACTACCCATGTAGAATTTATTTATAAATTATTTGGAGTATTGCTTGAGTTAGCAAACTACGAAATTATATTAAAGGCCATTTTTGAGTGCTGGCCCTTAAGACTGTATTTCGTAATATTGTCTTGTTTACGAATGTCAAAAACGGTGTATCCCTGTTTTGTTGTTTATCTGCCGACCACTGCGGAAACATCGCGAGACGTCTGAAGCATTTAAGTTGAGAAGAACTGTAGCTGGGGAGTGGTATGTCAGTTGTTTAAACATCGGAACTTCCTGGTGAAATGGCTAATAAAGATTATCTCAGAAGTAAGTAAATATTTACTCAGGTAATATATTCCCTACAAAAAAGAATTCAATTTTGTGTTCATTTGAAAAACCGTAGATATTTTTCCTTTCAAATTTTTAGAGGTATATGTAAATAATTATGAACTAGAAAATGCCGTGCGCTATAACACCTTGTGAAAAAGGTGTGCCCTGGCGTAATGAAATTTCCAACATATTTTCGGTATGATGTTTTGGTGACCCGACAGTTGATCCGCCGGACAGTAGACCCTCCGGACAATTAATCCCCCGGAGAGTTGATTCCCCTGCCAATTGATCCCTCGGACATTTGATCCCCTAAAGGATTATTTCTGCTGTACTATTGAGTGGAAAACCGCTATACGAAATATTTTCACCAATGCCGAATCTCCGAGGGGGTATGCAGTGAGGATATACGATTTACTCGAATATAGGATATAACAAAATACGACATACCTACTTAGATATTGTATCCGTTTAGGGAAATACGCTATATGTACTTACAATTTGGGAGATGGATATTAGTACCACCGCCTCGGGAACCATTTATTGGATAACCCTTGCCATACACAGGCCACTCCAAGAGGCTCGTTTCGTTTGGTGACCGGGTTTATGGGGTGTGGTTTGTCTAGGTCTTGGCAGGGGATGCGTTTGCCCACCTAGTACGTGGCGGACCGGATAGGGAGAGACTGGTTGAGGGAGACCTTTTGAACTCTCCAGCCTAATTATCTCAACCCATCGCTTTGAACCGCAGTGGGAGGGATGGATTCATACGTCCGTCACTCCTGGATACATTGACCTCAGATTCATACCCACCCCCTCATTCCTTTTTCTTTCCCAGAACTTTCTCTCTTTCATTTCCCTAAAAAGTCCCTCCACACGGCTTCCCCAAAGATGACATAGGTTAGGTTAGGTTTATTGTTAGTAAAATTATTTTATGTAGCGGATTTCCACTCAAGACATCAGTAGATAAAAGTCTATCGACTTTGGTTATACGGCCGCATATCCTCTTTGCATACTTACTTTATAAATAAGGACATACAGCACAAATGATCCTTTAGGGGATCAACTGTCTGGGGGATCAACTGTCTGGGGGATCACCTGCCCCGGGGATCAAATTTCAGGGGGGGATCAACTGTCTGGGGGATCAACTGTCCGGGGGATCAACTGTCCGGGGGATCAACTGTCCGGGGGATCAATTGTCGTGGAACCGAAAAGATTTTTTAGTTAAAAGACAACTTCATTTCCAACACAACCGAAAGTAAATGACAGAAAATATGACGCCCTTTTATGTCTGTTTCACATTTTCCAACAGTTATAGGAAACAGATTTCGAATTGTTTTGAAATAGACAAAATCGGGAGTAGGGGACCAATAATTTTTACTTGAATAAGACATATATAGTAAATATAAACATTTATGCAATTGGAAATAAAAAAATGGACTACACGCCACTGCTTCAGTGTATTTGTCAGTGAAAACGGTCGTTAATACGCTCAATCATATATAATATATTATCCGGAATACGAATCTACAAAAAAAGTGTCAAACACGAAAGTCAAGACAGAAACGAGTGTAAATTCGTTAGTTTTTTTTTGGTTCATTTTGTCGGTTTTCCCCTCAGACAGCGCATTACGAAAATACTTTTCGCAGAAGAAGATTGCTAAAAATATTCTCTCCATATCCTCCTCTACGTACCATCCGCTTTTATTCAAGCTCGATCAGACTTGTGTCGTAAAAAAAACTTCAATTTATAACACGCCGGACATAATTTATTAATTGAGTCATATATATTGAAGTCGTATAATATTTTCAATGTTGAAAACCCGGAAAAACTTCTTGGAAAATCTTTACTATAAAGCAGAAAATCTGTGTTTTGTTTGTTTCAATTAATTCTCGCGAACGGTGAGTTTTGGTATTACAAAAAACGCACTGCATTTTCTGGGTGAAATTTTTAGGCGGACGCAATTATTTACAGTTTGTAACGTCAATTCCTTCAAGAGCTAGGTAGCTTTTTGAAATAATCTTTCAATCCTGAAAGTTGAACAGATTGTCGTGAAACACAAGGCAATTATTATTTTAATAGTTTGAGAAAGACAATTTTTTTACTAAATATACATTTAACAGAAATGTAATATAACATATTTCAAGTAAAAAAAAATTATCAGCATGCAACGTCATTCCCATCTTGAGTTATGGAGCTGTGAAATTATCATTTAAGTAAGAAAAATTAAACAGAACGCCCAAGTAAGTTCGTATTGATTTTTTTAAAAATAACAATTTCACATATTATAAGGGGACGCAGCTCCAGAGATCTCCCAGCCGCGGAAGTCCAAATTTGACTCCATAGGCCTTTTAGTTTTTCGCATTAGCCATTATTTACTAAAATCTTTTTGACGCTGTGTGGAGGGTTTTTTATAAGAAAAGGAAGGAGAGGAAGAGTTCTGGGAAAGAAAAGGTATGAGGAGTAGGTAGGAATTTGGGGATCAACGGACGTATGAATCCATTCCTCCCACTGCGGTGAAGGGCAATGGGTCGAGAGTCCGGCTGGTGAGGTCAAAGAGGCTCCCTATACCGGTCTCTTCTTATCCGGCCCGCCACGCAGTTGGTGGATAGACGCATCCACCGTCAAGACCTGGACAAATCTCACTCCATGAACACGGGCTCCCCTGCTAAGTCACCTGCCGTAGCGAAGCACTCGCGGTGATCTATGGTAGAAGTGTTGGTTATCCAATAAATGATTCCCGTGGTGGTGGCACCCATACCCTCCTCCCAAATTATAACGTGAGAATCATGTATTCTTAATACTCTCCGGTTCGTAAAGTTCATCGTCCATTTCTCTCCGGTTTGTGAAATTCGAAGTTCATACCCTCCGGTTAAAAAGATCAAAGTCCTTTCCTCTCCTGTTCGTAAAGTTTGAAGTACACATCTCTCTAGTTGGTGATAATCATAGTTCACAGCTTCTCGGGTCGTAAAATACATCTTTAAAAAATATTGTTTTAATATATTTATTAATGAATTAATGAGTTAACAGGGCATGTTGCTTAACGTTAATTATAAAATTTGTTTACACGATTTTTAAAATTTATTTTATGTTTCTCTTCTATAGAAGCGGACGCTTGTGTTTTTCTAAGGAGTGAACATCGTGATGACAAGCATATTTTCAATCTATAATTTATTTGATTTAAAAGGAAGTGTGAACTTAAAAAAAAAGTACAAATGTAGAAGACAATTTTATCATTTTTTTTTGTTTTATAATGAACAGTTCTTTAATTACTTTTACTAGGAATTATTCGTCTTCAATTTTTTTTATGTTTTCCGGTAGGCTGTTGAAATGTGTTTTACCTAGATATATGTAATGATATTATGTCCATGCGATGTTACATTTCTGTGATGGGAATATGTATTTTTGGCGTGTATGACTTTCAGTTGAGAAAATAAGATTTTGTTATTATTTTATTATTTGAAAAAATATGTTTTTTTTATGGGTGTGTTTATCGCCCCTTTTTACTCGATAAAATTTCTCGGAATATAAGTATATATAATATTACAATAATATCCATTATTTTGGATCAGAGGTGATGAAAATTTTATGTACATAGCAAACTGGGCGGCTTCAAAGCAGATTGGAGTGCTGATAATGTAAAACCCAGAGGTTCGAGCAAAACGATGATAAACCCAATTGTTTTTATCTTATTGAACTATTAAAAAATATGGAACAAGCACTATAGCAAATGGTCTTATTCTTTTACAGTTTAATTGGTATTTGAAAAACTTCTTAATAATATATAAATATATTAACTAAATATATGTGCTAACTAAATATATGTGCTAACTAAATATATGTGCTAACTAAATATATGTGCTAACTAAATATATGTGCTGACTAAATATATGTGCTAACTAAATATATGTGCTAACTAAATATATGTGCTAACTAAATATATGTGCTATTGACTCTGTGCAGGAACGGGCGGTCCGTTTGATAGATTCGCCTATCTTAACAAACGGATTCAATCTTTGAAGCACAGACGTCAGGTGGGAATGCTGTCCTTTTACCGGTATTTTAATGGAAAATGCTCTGAGGAAGTAGCGTCATTGATCCCTTCGGCACCGGTGCATAATCGGGAAACACGGCAAACGCGTGCCCAACATTTGCACACAGTCGACATTTGTCACATGAGAACGGTTCGCTTTTACGACGCATTCCCGTGTTCAACAGCTCGGCTGTGGAATGATCTGCCGGCCTTTGTGTTTTATCCATCCTACAACATGGGTCTCTTCAAGACCCAAGTTCACTCCTATCCTCTTAAATATCCTCCACACAGCATCCCCAAAGATGATATAGGCCTTGAGGGATATTATTTCCTTCAGGGTCTCCTGTGTGGAGTTACTATAAAAAAATAAAAGGATAAAACTTTTTTTTTTAAATTCAATCAAACAATCCATACACTACGTACGTGCGAAGCATCCATACCTAATACCTCTCCGGTTCGTAAAGACGGCCTCCATGGTCGAGGGGTAAGGCTCTCGACTACAAATCCGAAGATCGCGGGTTCAAATCCCGGCGTGCGCAAATAATTTTATTTAATTAATTTGTGCTGTTTTACAATTAATTCATTTAAAAATAATGTGTACTATATTTGCGATCATGTGATACGTTCCAGAGTGGAAGATACTGTCAGTATCGCCCTGGTGAAAGACCACCATTAAGAATTGAAACGTTGCTTGAAATGGCTTTTAGCCGTATTTGGTGACCAGATCTGAATAGCCAGGTATTTCCCTACCTTCCTCCTCCCCTTATCCTTTCCCTCCCCAATACCTTCAGCCTCACAACATTCCGCAATCGGGGATGCCACAGTCTCACTGGCTACAGATGGTTGGGAGCAGCTGGGACTCTTGTGGGGTATTCATATAAAACAAAGTTCATCGTTCATTTCTGTCCGAATCGTGAAATTCTTAGTCCTTTCCTATCCAGTTCGTAAAGATCAATGTAAATATCTCTACGGTTCGTGACACTCATAGTCCATAGTTTTCCGGTTAGTAAAGTTATTTACCGCTCCGGTTTCAGAGAATTCGTCCATATATCTTCGATTATAAAATCCATAATCCTAGCAGATCCGATTCGTCCCTTAATCACAAATATCCATATATAAAAATGAATGTTTATCTGTCTGTCTGTCCTCGATTTTCTCGAAAAACACTTGACCGATTTCGCTGAAAATAGCACGGTTTGTTCTTATTTATAGGGAAGATTTAGAGAACAGTTTGAATGAAATCTAACATGTAAAACTGTTTCTATAACGTTTTAAAATCGGCATGAAAAACATTGAACCTGCCATGTTGTATTGAGGTTAGCCACAGATTACATATTCAAAAGAATAAGGTTTGTTTGGGTAGAATATGTTCAAAATGGAAAACATAAGTAGGTACCTACTTAAGAACTTTATTATTTAGATATATTTTTAAATAATAAACGTTTGGAATGAAATAAAATTTTCAAATTGTTTACAGATAGTAATAATCGTCACAAGGCATTGCTTTCGCTGTCAAATCAAATATGGCACCCAAACAACAACCAAGAATTAACAACTTTATTAAAAAAATTAATAAAATCCCGAACAAGGCGACTCTTAAAACGGAACGCCGCTCTTTGGTAAAATTATTCGAGTAGAAGCGTTCCATATCAAATCCAGTTTTTGCATCATTGCCAGGATCAAACGAAATGGGAAGTTTATTATACGACGATAGCCGATTTCGATAAAGCTTTGATTTATGAGAAATCGTGAAGATGGCAGTTAAAGCGCCATTGTGAGTAAAATAACTTATATTCAAATACCCTTGATGGACGTTTATTGTGTAATACAGCATTTATCGTATTAGGCACCTACGTGAGAAGCTCATTTCCATTGGACACGTGCCATTTTTTGTCCTTCTGTCAGATCAGGTTAAATCATCAGATCGGGTAAGTTAAATCGTAAATAAATAACACATTTTGTCAGTTTGGTAATCCGTATCGCGCTAACGAGTTAAGTTTTGCGTTTAAGTTAAGATACAAATCCATAACGCAAACGCAAGAGACGAAGCTGCGTTTATGAAAACCGTCAAAATATGGCGTTTTGTGGCCTCCAAGTTAGAGATTGCAAATCCGGAGCCGTTTCGTAAAATCCAGATTTTAAGATTTTGTGGAACTCGAAATCCGGATTTGAAAAAAAATTCTATTAATTACAATTTCTTCAAAATATTGGTATTCACTTTGTGGCGTCATTATTAACAAATAATTTTACTTATTAATATTTACTGATTATTATTATTAAATTGTAAAGCCACTCATCTCAACACAGGACTGTCCTAGTGAGATGAGTGGCTAATGTTTTTTTGTTTGTTTTTAAATTTAAGAATAAATAAATTATTTAATTAAAAATTACTTTGTAATCACCACTATATACAGAATATTCCTGATGAGGAAAGCATCCCTTTCGAAACATGTTGATATGTACATATTAATAAAGTAGTGATTACAAAGTAATTCTTAATTAATTTATTTCTATTAATTAATTATTATACTTGTAGTTAGGTGGGAGCAAATATCCTGGTACTGTCGATGTTTGGACACGCAGTTTCTACTTAATCATTTGAATTCACTAGTAATATCGGTGCTATCGGCGATTCAACTTCTCTCGAATCCTCTACCTAATTGCACGTGTGGACTGCACTCATCACTTTTCACTGTCCTTGCTACTGGCTACGTGTAACCTACGCATTATTGCACGAAGCAATTGGTTTGCAGTCTTGGAACATTGCAAAAATAATGGCATGATTTAAATGGGAATGGGCAGGCCAGGTCCAACCCAGAATACCCTGGTTAACGGAAGACAATAAGAGAAAATGATGGTGAGAATAATGGCGCTAAAACATTCCACATTATGTATTTGACATTGTATGTATCAGCTTTGATAGATTCACCTATTTTCCTCTCCGTAATGTGAATGCCTAGTTCCTATCCCACTTCTCAGTACTGCTTTCAACGTTTGGCAATCAACCAACGTAAAGAAACTTAATCCGCAGATTACACGCGCGATTGTAACATGTTTTAAGCCACTTCTCTCAGAAGTAATAATTAACGGAATCCCATCTAGGATCGTTAATTAATTCCGCTAATTAGTTCGTGAATAGATATTGTGAAATAGTAAGGGATATGTTGAGAGGTCAGAAAGCTTTTGCGTCGTCGAGAACTTATAGTTTGAATGAAATCCAATATGTAAAACTGTTGCTATAACGTCTTAAATTTAGTATGAAAAACATTGAACCCGCCATGTTCTATTGGGGTTAGCCCATAGATATACCATTATGGTTAGCCATAGACAAATTACATATTCAAAAGAAGAAGGTAGACTCTTTAAAAAATAGATATTTTAATGTAGGCACCTACTTAAGAACTTTATTATTTAGATATTTTGAAAAAGTAAATGTTAAGAATGAAACAAAATTTTCAAATTGTTTCATTTGTTTAGAGATAATAATAGTCGTCATAAGGCATTTATTTCACTGTCAAATCAATTATGGCACCCAAACAACATGCAATAATTTACAACTTCATAATTTTATTAAAAAAAAAAATCTGAGCAAGGTCGGGTACACATCTGCTAGTTCAAAATAGACAAGTTATTAAAATAATTAATACCGCACAGGAGACCCAACTGTCAGTGTAAATGTGATATCCGCAAGTTGAATACCCTTTCAGACTTAATATTACCACAAATGAACATTGTAAGCACCGATTGAAAAATATGCTTCATATTTCGTATTAAATCAGGTGTCAGAAGGTTAAGGAATGTTATGAGAATGGATGAAGAGGAATAAGAAGCACGCAAAAAGCGTACTAGAAGACTTAAAATCTGATCACTGTAAATGTACAAATATATATTTTTTTTATTTAAACGCCCGGGGGTCTTTTACATAAAAAAATACATATTTCTTGAAAAATTATAACATTTTAACCACGAGATCTAATAAAATAAAATAATGTACAAGAGTTAATAAAATACAGAAGACATAAAACATAAGGTATTCTGAGAATAACCATCAAATTAACGTTTATATTATTGATATTTGACTGCCTCCATGGTCGAGGGTTAAGGCTCTCGACTACGAATCCGAAGGTCGCGGGTTCAAATCCCGGCGTGCGCAAGTAAATTTAATTTAATTTAATTTCTGACCACCATTCAGAATTGAAACGTTGCTTGAAATGGCTTTTCCACCTGTTTCTTCCCCTTCTCCTTCCCCTCCGCAATACATTCAGCCTCATAACATTTCCCAATTGGGGATGCCATAGTCTCACTGGCTCCAGACGGTTGGGAGCAGTTGGGGATCTTGTGCTCAATTCATATAGAAAAAAATTTGACATAACAATAAAAATTATAAAATTTAAGTTTACATTAATTTATATATTTGGTAAAAATTATTGTTCATACGACAGTTGAGTTTGCCAAGTTTAAATTTTAGTCAAATTCATTCCATACCGTTTAAATATTTGTTACCAAGATTGTGCAAACGTTGTACTGGGGAATGTAAACCATAGTTGAAATGAGATATATACATGTGAAATATTAATGTTTATCTAGTCGTTCGTTCAGGTATGTGCAAAATAATTAAACCCAGGGGTTCAAAACAATTAATTTTAGAGATTAATAAATTTAATAAAAAAGGTTGGGATATTATTTTTTTTAAATAAAGTTATGAAGATGTGAATTCTTGCTGGTCGTTTAGATGTCATAATTGATTTGACAGCGAAAGTAATGGCTCAAAACAGTAGATCTCAAAAACAAAGAAACCTAGTTGTGTTTTCCATTTTGAAAATATTCTATCCAAACAAACCTTCTTCTTTTGAATATGTAATCTGTGGCGAACCAGAGTGGTATATCTATGAGCTAGTCTCAAAACAACATGGCGAGATCAATGTTTTTCAAATTGAAACGTTATAGAAACAGTTTTACTTATTAAATTTCATTCGAACTACTATCTGTACCTTCCCGGCACTAATAAGAACAAACTGTGCTATTTTAAACCGGTAAAGTAATTTTCGAGAAAATTGAGGACAGACAGACAGACAGATAAACATTCATTTTTATATATTAAGAAGATTAGCTGAATTACCCGGCGTTGCCCGGTTATGAATGGTATGGAGTCAGGCTTTGAGGTTGTGATGTGTTACTCCTACCCCTACCTCTACCACCTACCCCTACCGCTATAGCTACCCCAACCCCTACCCCTACCCCTACCCCTGACCCTTCTCTACCACTACCCCTACCCCAAACCTCTACCCTTAAACCTTCTCCGGACAACGCCGATCATTTTGCAATAAAAACACGTGTAAATCGATCTAGTAGTTTATTATAGTCTATAGCGAATACACGAACATTCCCCTTAATATTTATAGATAGATAGATGTCGTTATTCTTTGATTCTGAATAGTGGGCTTTCAGCAGGGCGATACTGGAAGAGTCTACCACTAATGATGAATTCGTAAAAGATAACACAAATGCATATTAGATCGTCGGAATGAATTCTCAGTTCCTTTAAAATGCGAATTAAATTCAAATAACGTAATCTTTTGGTTCTAACGCCGAAACGGATCATTCCAAGTTTTTAGTGTTCATTTCATTCCGGCGTCAGTATCGTAAAAGTTAGCCACAAGAATCTAAAGAACTGAAACATAACAGACATTCCAACTTTTTGCTTTAATAATTATTTTCTATTTATTGCTCGCGTTTGGTTTTATGAACATATTTCTATTTTTATGGGCGCTTGAAATTTTCCAGAGCTTTCTCCAGGTTCCAACGGATATTCTAGATTTTGTTTCTGTATCCAAAATGATGCAACCATCAGGCCTGCAGGAAATTGAAAGAAATAAAACCATTTTATATTATTTCGTAAGAAGCTAGCTGAGAATTATGTTTAATTGTAAAAAAAATGTTTTGTTTGAATCACTATTTTAATAAATAAATATCTACATGTTTCAAAACTATTTGTTTCTTCACCAGGGAACAATTTATACTGAAAATAATTACATATAAGCATAGACATAATGTTAACAAAGTTGTGCGAGAAGGTAATTAATTGGTTTGGAAGTTATATTCGTATTGAATCCGTACAACATCGCTTCTTACTTGGAATTGCCTGGAGATTATGACGCGAAAGAGGCGAGTATTCCCATTATGAAATTGAACAAACTATGAACATTTCTTCATTAGAAAAGCGTAAGAAAGAATTTGATCTCACTTGAATTTTCATTAATTAATTATATTATTGACTCACCTTCTCTGATGCAACTTATCCAGTTCAACATTACTTGTCCTATATTTAGTAAAATCGCATTGCTTTTCCTCAATCAACACTCTACTAATTATGGTTACCGTTCTCCACTGTCAAGAATGTCAGGACTTGTTAACTCAAGCCAGGCATTGCCATTTTTTGTACCGGTCTAAATGTTTTTTTTCAAGCTTGACAAAAATAAACTTCCGAAGAATATTTAATGTTCTCGCAAGTGCATATTTTTGTCATTGCTTCATTCATGCATTATGAACGTGCTGTTATTTTGCTGTAGCTCTTGTTTATCTTATTTCGTGTATTTGGATAAAAATAAATAAGTCAATATTAAACACAAAAATCACCATTAAAATTATAAATACGGCATCCGCCTGAACGAGTAGCTAGACTCCGGAGAAAAACATAGCCGGCAAAGCCACTAAATATCAGCAATTGTAAAACGAAAACTGAGAATTTTTATTAGCTCGAGATAGAGAGGAAAATATACGTACGGTACGAAGGGGTTAAAATTTAATCCCAACGCTTTTCTGTAAATCTTGAATTAAATTCACAGCTTTCTCGAAAGATATACACAAAATCATTTTTATAAATCAACTGAATCGACGAAAAGTAAGATCCCGTAAAAAAAAATTATACGTTACAGTGTGAAAAATAAGCTGCATAATTTACCTTCCAACCGAATGCACGATTTTCTATTATACACTGTGTTTCAGGGAAGTACCGCTAGACTTCAGAAGGTATATTAAGGTATACCAAGGTATATTAATGCATATCCAAGGTATATCAGGTAAAATATGCCATATTAAAAGATGTCGTGTTATATATTGTGGATGGAATATTTCTGTTTATCAGGATATATCAAAGAATATTCAGATATATTAAGGTATATTATGGTATATCACTGTACATTCTGGTATGTTAAGGTATATTAAGGTATACCAAGGTATATTAAGGCATATCCAAGGTATATCAGGTAATATACGCCATATTAAAAGATGTCATGTTATATAAGGGATGGAATATTTCTGTTTATCAGGAAATATCAAAGAATATTCAGATATATTAAGGTATATTATGGTATATCACTGTACATTCTGGTATGTT
>JAHDVE020003554.1:0-48901 GCA_022606495.2 Halesus radiatus
TCATATCATAAACTACAAGGGAAAGGAAACACTATTTTTTCGATGTTAGAAGAAGTCATTTCAGTTGAAAACAAATTATCCTTTTTGCTCAAGATTTTGAAAGGGAAACATTTTTTCACTTTCCAAGCCTGCTGAAGCATCGCCAAGAAAATAATTCCTCTATTGACAAATAATATTTCAAAACAACATTTTGAAATATGAGGGAAGCATTTCTCAGCAGGTTTCAACAATTTAAAAACACCAGCGCGACCTTAGCATTCGTCAAAAACCCTCTAAATGCTACGATAACATATTTGCAATTTTCTCCTTTTGGCATTGACATTGGTAACTTTGAAATATAATTACTGAATTTAAAAAAAAAAAGGAAATGGGTAGTTCTAAATTTGAACGTCTTTGTGTTAATTTGGAAATACTGGAGAAGAACAAAAGTGAACTTAGTTCACAACACAAGTGGTCTCCTTCTGGAGAAGGAAGACATGATCATGTTCAACGCCTGGAATAGTATTCCTGTCTCTTGTGATCAGCTGAAAAAACTCGCGTTTGCTGTTCTTTTCCTTTTCGGTTCTACATATTCATGCGAACAATCTTTTTCAAGTATGAATTTTATCAAGAGTAAACTGAGAAGTCGTCTTATTGATGAGAACCTGGAATCGTGCCTAAAATTAAAAACAACAACATACAAACTTGACATACTCAAACTTTCCAAGGAAATGCAAGGACATTGTTCTCGTTAAGTGTTTGTCAGTCATTGTCTTTATTTAAATTTATCGATACCTTACTTTCATGCCATTTTTATCAATAAATAAAATCAATATTAAGTATGAAATGACGTTTTATTCAGCCTACCCGTAATTTAATGAAGGTCTAAAATTGTAATATAGGTTTATTACGAAGTAAATTAGTGAACAGATTTGGCTCTCAAATTTTATTTAAAATTTTTGTAATGTACATTGTTGGCTCTTTGGCGAAAAAGTTTGCTAAGCGATCCAGCCAATATTTTATTTGGTGTACAACAAGGAAGTACTTTAGGACCTATTTTGTTTAATATTTACATTAATGACCTATGTAACAGTAACCTTGCTGATTACATCATAACCTTTGCCGATAATACAGTCTTGATTTATGAAGACAAAAGCTGGAACAAAGTTCATAGTAAAGCAGAAATTGGTGTAAACAAGGTTATGCAATGACTAGACAATAATCTCCTTACTCTCAATACGGAAAAAACCAAATTCATACGTTTAAGTGCAATGTCAGCGAGACAACCCAAAGAAATGCTAAACATTACTACTCACGTTTGCAATGAAACAAATACGTTTACTTGCAATAACTTAAAATGCGTCGATAGTTTAAAATATTTAGGAACCATTATTGATAAATTTCTGAGATGGGAAGAGCACATCAACTCAACTGCCACAAAAGTCAGAAAACTAACTAACCTTTTCATGACTATTAGAAATATTCTATCTGTAAAAGATCTAAAATCAATATATTATGGCATGTGTAATTCTATATTTGAATATGCATCCTTAGGATGGAGAGGTTGTACCAAAAGCAATTTTGAACCCCCTGGCAAAAATTCAGAAATCACTAATAAGAGTCATCCTTAAAAAAGCCTCCCCGGTGATGAAATATTCAAAGAAATACAAGTTCTTGATGTCATGCAACTGTATATCAGGAAAATTGTATTACACGCACATAAACAACGTCACCACTACCCATCTATCGACCACTATCACGACACCAGACACTCAAGAAGTAATCCAATAGTTTCAACAAAAACCATGACATCCCTTGCTCAAAGACAATTTTCATACTTAGGACCAAAGATGTTCAACATCATACCCGATACATGGAAAATGAAAAGTACAAACTTCCTGCATAAACTGATCAATGTTTGGCTTTTCCATTTAGGGAGGGTCAAAAGCGAAAATATTCTCATTAATGGATATGCATAATTTTAAATAAAACCTTCATATGTAATTCATTATTACTCTACACTAAACTAAAAAAAAATGCAAAAATGCATACTTTAAAAAAACAAAAACAAAAACAACAATTTTTTTTTAAATTTGCTTTATTTAATCATTGAAGAAAATAATATTAACATATCCTAAATGAAAGACGAAACCGGAAAAAAGGACAGAAAATAAAAAGATTTCAGTCGCACCTGGGACTCGAACCCAGGACCTCTGCCTATCCGGGGCAACGCTCAACCAACATGAGATTAAAAATAAATATTATTTAGTTTTATATTAGTTAATATTATTTTCTTCAATGACTAAATATTACAATGAGGTTTTTAAATTAAATTAAAATAATTAATAATTAAAAATTGAATTTACTTTATTGATTATTTTATATTATTTCATGTATATGTATATTAATATGAACTAACTTGTCAATTTGACTGTACTAAAACGGGATTTGTTCCTAGTTGGGCAGTCAAAGCTTTCTTAAATGTTTTTTTTTAAATAACGTATGTTTCAAATAAATATTATTATTATTATTATCACTTTGTGGCGGCATTATTAATAATGAATTAAAAGTTACTTTGTATTCACCACATTATTAATACATATCAACATGTTTCGAAAGTTATGCTTTCTTCATCAGGAATATATAGAAAGCTATATAAATAGTGTTATACAAAGAAATAATAAAAAAAGTAAACGATGTGTAAACACTGCTCGTTGAAGTTTGTTTGTTTGTTTAATATTCTTATAGGAAAACAGATTTCCATTTTCTCTTAAAGGTACTGCATGTATCAAAGAATATGTCAAAATCCATCATTGTTTGATTTTGATTGAATAACTTGCATATTTTTCTGATTGGATCCCTGACACCAACATTTATGCGCGTCCGGCTAATGTATAAGCCGTTAAACCTAATTGTTCTGGTTGGTACTTTGAAGTTTATTAGTTGGAGTAAGGTGACAGTCGATAATGTTATTGCACACTTTATATAGGGTAATGAGATCAAGGTATGTTCGCCGGTTAGAGAGGGTGGAGACATTATAGATAGAGAGCATATTTACATATCCCCGTGTAGGTGCGCTCATTCTGTAATTTAGGCAATGCACAATAATCGTAAGAATACTTTCAATTTTGCCTTTGTAGATACCGTAGAGTGGAGTCCACATGGGGGCGCAGTATTTAAGTTGAGAACGGACCAGCGTATAGTAAAGGAGGAGCTAGGTTTCAGGTTTTCGAAGTACACATGGACTGATCAAAATATATTACAGACATCCGAGACATCTGTGCTCGAAGCTCTCCGTGCAGCGCAGGATCGTGAGGAGGGTCACGATCCTCAGCAATGAGACAACAACATTTTTTTAACAGTCACTCCACACAAGAGGCCCTGAGGGAAATAATTTCCTTTAAGGCCTATATCATCTTTGGGGATGCTGTGTGGAGGGTCTTTTAGAGCAGTGCTCCGCAACCTTTTCTCATCTACGGCACACCAAAATTCTTCCTAGAATTCCGCGGCACACCAAAAGCTAAAATATATAGGTGTTAAATTGAATTTTACAGTAAATTTTCGTATATTGCATTTGACCGCGGCACACCTGTATTCGGCTCACGGCACACCAGTGTGCCACGGCACACCGGTTGCGGAGCACTGTTTTAGAAGATAGGAAGGAGTGAACTCGGGTCTTGAAGATACCCATGTTGTAGGAGGGAGGAAACACAGAGGCCGGCAGATCATTCCACAGCTAAGCTGTTAAACACAAGAACGAGTCGTAGAAGCGACCCATTGTCATGTGACAAATTTCAACCGTGTGCAAATCTTGGGCGCGCGTTTGGCGTGTTTCCCGACTATGCACCGGTGCCGAAGGGATCAATGATGTTAGTTCCTCAGAGCATCTTCTATTAAAATACTGATAGAGCAAGGACAGCATTCCCACCTGACGTCTGTGCTTCAAAGCTCCAAAGATTGAAGTCCGCTTGTTGAGACAGGCGAATCTATCAAACGGACCGCCCATTTCTGCACAGAGTCAAGGGTTTTTTCAGATATTTTGGGGCTCCAGACCAAATGCTACAGTGGGGCGCACTTGCGATTTGTACAGGGTCAGCAGTTGTGTACTATCTGCAGTATCTGCGGGCTCTGTACAATATGCCCAGCTTCTTGCAGCTAATTGTAGACATATTTATGAATGTACTCTTGGGTATATGAAAATGCTTGTCTGGAATGTTTGTAAAGATCGTTATAAGTAACTAGCTCATAATAATAAAGTTATGAAGCTGTGAATTCTTGCTTGTCGTTTAGGTGCCATAATTGATTTGACAGCGATCTACTATCTCTAAACAGAGAAATAAAAAACATTAATTTAAAATTTTTATTTCATTCATAAAATTTATTTCTTCAAAATATATTTAAATTAAAGTTCCTAAGTAGGTACCTACTTGTGTTCTCAATTTTGAAAATATTCTACCAAAACCAACTTTCTTCTTTTGAATATGTAATCTGTGGTAACTAGGGTGGAGTAGAAATGGGCTAACCTAAATAAAACATGGCGGGTTCAATGTTTTTCATACTAATTTTAAAACGTTACAGAAACAGTTTTACATATAGGACTTCATTCAAATTACTCTCTAAGCTTTCTCGGCACTAATAAGAACAAACTGTGCTATTTTAAGTGAAACCGGTAGAGTTATTTTTGAGAAAAACGAGGACTTAGAAAAAGACAGATATAAATTAATTTTTTATATATATTTAAATATAACGGTGTTTAATGAAGTTTGGACCGATGACATGAATATTTACTGGTGTAAATTATAGTCCTATTTCATTTATTTTTAATCAATAATAACGATCTAACTTAAATACCAGTATATATAGTTTCTTTTTCTAAAGTTAGTTTTCATACTTAAAATAATTTTCAAGGTTTCGATTTTTCAAAGCCCCCCAAAATGCTCCAAATCTATGGCCGGTCGGTTTTGATCAGTTTTGAGGTTAGAATGTCAAATGTCAAAACAAGGATGAGTTTTACCATACATAATTGCATATTCTATTCATGGTAAACCATAACATAACATAAGTATATTTTTTTTTTTATATGAATACCGCACAAGAGTCCCAAACTGTTCCCAACCGTCTGGAGCCAGTGAGACTATGGCATTCCCAATTGGGGAATGATGTGAGGCTGAAGGTATCGGAGAGGGGAAGGAGAAGAGGAAGAGGGAGGTGGGGAAATACCTGGTTATTCAGATCTGGTCACCAAACACGGCTAAAAGCCATTTCAAGCAACGTTTCAATTCTGAATGGTGGTCTTTCACCAGGGCGATACTGAGAGTATCTTCCACTCGGGAAAAAAAGTAATAAAATTATGTACCTTTTTAGAGACTTTAACTCAAAGAATAATAATAATACCGACCATTAACATTATCATAATATCCGTATTGATAATTGGTTTGTTCATGAATACTCTAATTTCTTTCATGAATAATATTTGTTTATATTGAACAACAAGTATAGAGCTTAAAGTCACCCAAATTGAGTTTAAATTTTGCCAAAACTAACAAAAAAACACATATTTAAAATACGAAACAACCGAAAAATATTTTTTTCACTCTAATCCAAAAACAGAATGCGCAGGTGACGTCAGGTGTTCCAAATGCAATGGTACCAACATAACACGGTGTTTTGATGCGCTGAGTTCTTATTCACTTTTAAATAACGATTTGTAAATTCTGCGTATAATATATAATGAAAGTTACATATTCAGAATCGGCGTTTGCTGATGTTTTTGAATATATATTGTTAATGCTATTATATTTTTCAGTGGAGTTCCTTATTGCGTTATTTATTTATGTATTATAAAACATGCTTCACCCAAAGGATATTTTTATCAGAGCAGATATAACGTAACCTCCACTTTTATTGACTTTTTCAAGCGTTGTTTAACAGAATTTCGAGCGAGAAGGTTCGTGTTCAACTTAGGATATGTTAAATAAGTAGATTTATGTCGACTTTAAAACAATTATAACCATGTACCTTCAGATACGAGGAAAAACATCATAACTCTTTTTAAAACATTTTTATACATGGTGCCTGGAAACTCGTGGCGAATTTGGAGATGACTTTGTGACATAATTTTTTTGATTTGAGCTTTCGTTTACGAGTAAGATGGAATTTTTATCAGCTTTTTATTGTCTTTCAAAATGCGTCGAAGAGTAGACCCGACTCCAATAGCCTCATAACTCCGAAGATTACGAATAAAAAAGGTTATAAAAAATGTTTAAACGTGTTTTTGGGTTCACTTTGTTTAGATTCCCCAGCGTCCCGCTTGTGCCACTGGTTTCAGGACAACGTGTATATAATTTTTAACTCGAAATTTTATTTAATTTTATTTATTTATTTAATATCTAATACATGCTTATTTCGATAAATATATTCAGAAATTTAAAAAAAATGCCTTTCCAGATTGGCCTGATTACTGGTCCCATACATTAAAAAATAGCATTTTTACATTCTGTAACCGAGGTGCGCCTTTTTATAAAGAGATGAATCAGCATCTGTACGACGCGACCAGTAAATAAAACATTAGAAGTATCGAAGTCGGACACGATTTAATAAATTCAATTGATAAAAAATATTTGAATTATTAATTAATAAAATCTGTCAGACAGACAATGAGCCACTTCCATGCATTTTAAACTGACTTAGAAAATTTCGTGTGAATAAAAATACTACTGAGAATACGGATATAAAAATAATAAACACACAATCTAATAAATTAATTAAAAATTAATTTGTATTCACCACTTTATTAATATATACATATCTACATGTTTCGAAAGCGATGCTTTATTCATTAGGAATATATAGAATACTAAAAAATAATAATGTTAAGTATAGACAAATGATAAACATAGAACACAATAATGTAAGAATAGACAAATTATAAACATAAACTTGTACTGAAACTGTGTTCAGGCTTCGATTTGAGTGTTCCATCAAATGCATAACTTTGTCATTGCTTCATTCTTGTATTATATATGTGCTGTTATTTTTCTGTAGCTCTTGTTTATTTAATTTCGTGTTATGTATTTTGGGTAATTGGACATTGGTCCGTAAATAAAAAAATGTATTTTAATGATTGAATTAATGATTAACATTAAATTCATATAAAAATGACTGTTTAAAAACTTTATATCTCGGTGTTGATTGGTGCGTAACAAAGATCTGCAATTTTTTGTTCCCGGAGAGGAAAAATGTTAACTAACTAACTAACTAACCACGCCGTTTCTCCGCAGGGGTAGGCAGAGAGGACGGACCGCCAAACAAGTCGATCTTGGCATACACTTCTTACTTCATTCACATTCATACATCGTCTCATACATTCTCTTCTATTATTCCGACTTCTGACATGGCCCGACTCAAGTATTTGATTCACTTGATCCTGCCATGTCTTCCTCGGACGTCCCCGGCCTCTCCTTCCATTCACATTCGCGTCATACATTCTTCTTACACTCTTTTCTTCGTTCATTCGCTCCACATGTCCAAACCATCTAAGCGTCCCTTTTTTAATCTTACTCATTACGCTTACATCAGCCTTGCATTCTTTACGAATTTCAATATTTTTCACACGATCACACATGGTTTTACCACACATTCGTCTCAGAGATCTCATTTCTACGGCATTCAGTTTACTTTCATCCTTCTTCTGCCAATTCCATTTGCCATACATCAGAGTTGGTATCAGCACTCCATTGTGGACTGCTAGCTTCGCTTCTTTGGACAACTTTTTGTTAGCGCCAACCGCGTTCAGTCCTCCATTAATGGAGTTTCCTGCATTCACCCTTCTTTCAATATCCCGATCAGTCTTTCCATCTCTCGTAAACATACTTCCCAAATATGTATATAAAAATGTTGCCTTTAAACAATCATAGCCATCCCGATGCTAGAACCACCACAGTACAGCACCACTACTTGTATTTAGGCACAATATATTATTATCCAAAAACAAAATTAATGAAACCGAAACATCGAAATATGAACAATTCAAAAAGCAAATGAACTTCCTGAACTTAGACAATGATATATTGTACCCTTAATGTATACTATCTAGCATATAAATTACTATTTGGTTATTTTAAAAAATAATATTCTAAAATTGTTCTGTTGATTATTTAATAAGTTTTTAATATTGTTTACATATTGAATTGTTTTTATTATTTTATCATTACGTATGTAAATACTCCTCCCAACAATAAAACAAAATTGAAGTTGAAATTTCAGAAAACATACATACGAGTATGTACATGGAAACAAATATGGCCGTGTGCCGCGAACCAGTCAAAATTCCTTCATCAGTCACTTTTTCTTCTGACTGAAGACCCTTGATATGAATATATTTAAGTCGTAATTTTTCCTATAGCAAATCCGGTTCTTCTTGCTTCTGCGGCTAGTAAAAGTCACTTCTTAAGCTGGAGGACAATGAGACATTAAGATCCGTAACTTCCCGAAGCCGGAGATAGACTAAAAAAACGAATACACCTTAAAAAAAAGCAATGAAATTCGTCAAGGATTACGGACAGTACATTTTAGCATCCGTTTCCTGATAATTAGTAGCTGATTGAATCATTGCTGCATTAGTTCCGCCACTGTACTATTGTGGGGGCAGAACGACTTGTATGTTTTACCAGTTACTTCTTACATGTGACCAATCTTTAAAACATTCACCAAATACCAACAACACCTGTAGTTCAGGGTCAGTTTGATATTTCCTCTTTCTTCTTGACCCTGAAACCAAAAGCTTCCAGGATAATTGCCAACACTTCATAGTACCTCCAGCGACAAATGTATCATAAACCGTAACCGGATAAAACGAAGCAGTGACAAAACAGAAGATGATAAAAGAATAGATCAGGTTAGGTTATGTGAGTTTAGGTAAGGTTAGGTTAGGCGGTATTATAATATCGACAAGTGTGTGGAGAGTTCTCTGTCTGTTACCCAATCGAAATATTTATACAAATCTTCTTTTTATTTCTAATTTTGTAACTGTCAATTCATGGTGGAATTCCATATTAAAACGATTTTTTTTTATTGAAAAAACTTTTTAACTTTTTACACGTATTTATTTTCGACCGGATCGGTTTCACCCTATCACGGGCATCGTCAGACTGGCACAATCAAAACTAAATCTATGGTATATATAGCATCGATGTCAGGAGTGAGTCCTCCTGCTTTCTAATATTGTTTTTATTTATGACTTGAAATTTAATTTATTGCTGACGGTACTGTTTACTATTATGTTTTTAAAAACTGCTTTCGGATTTGTTTATTTCCCTCTGGAAGACAGATTACATTGTGTTTGTTTACTGAATCTATAGGTTTTAAAAAAAATACATGTAGTCATTAATTTCAGTTTTTATTTGAAGAGATGGTTATTTCTGATTTTGTCCTTTCCCTGTGATTTCCGTCTTGTTTGCTATCGGTTAATTAAACGATGTGTTTTGCTTATAAAGATGATGTTTTTCATTGAAATTTCTAATTATATCCTCTGTCAGTT
Organism: Halesus radiatus; assembly: GCA_022606495.2. NCBI lineage: Eukaryota > Metazoa > Arthropoda > Insecta > Trichoptera > Limnephilidae > Halesus > Halesus radiatus. Next base: position 9,518 of record JAHDVE020003554.1, read on the forward strand.
CTCGATCATAGAATTCCGAGTTATTCTTGTCATTGTATTTCTTGTCAACCTATTGCGACATGTTTCCGTGTTTAACGCATGACTTGTGCAAAGTATTTGCCTCTGTGTGTTCGCCTCCACCAGAGGAGCACAACCCTTTGCACAAACCCCGGACAACTTCGTGCCACTGCTTAAATAAAATTTCCGAATTTATTTTTATTTTTTACAGTTAAGAGACCCATGTTGTAGGAGGGAAGAAGCACAGATGCCGCAGGCCATTCCACAGCCGAGCTGTTGAACACAAAAATGAGTAGTATAAGCGATCCGTTCTCATGCGGAAAATGTCTAACTAACTAACTAACCACCACGTCGTTTTCCCACATTGATAGGCAGAAAGGACGGACCGCCAAACAACTCTATCTTGATACACACATCTTGCTTCATTTACATTCATGCACCGTCTCATACATTCTTTTCTATTATTCCGACTTCTGACATGGCCCTACTCAAGTATTTGATTCACTTGATCGTGCCATGTCTTCCTGGGCCATCCCCGGCTTCTTCTTCCATTCACCTTCGCGTCATATATTCTTCTTAGACCCCTTTCTTCGTTCATTTCGGTTGGACTCAACCTTCATCAGGAAGTTTATATGTGTACATTCCTGAAGAAGTTTGAGTCCAACCGAAACCGGTCGAATGCAGAAATATATATAAATTAAATAAAGTGGCTTAAAACAAAAACATTTTTCATTTAAATTAACAGAATTAATAATCGTTCGAATTTCCAGGTTTACGAAAGGGTATCGCCACAGACATATTCTTTTCATCTTCATTCATATTCTGAACGATAAAATTCGACGTGAATTCACTATTTCGAATAATCTATACTTCGAATCTGTTTACATTAAAATCTAAAAAACTGTGTAAATGATGTTAAATATAATACAGACTGTGCTAAACTAAATCATAAATTTAATATAAAATATCTTGGAATCATAATATATCAAAATGTTGAATGGAAAGATCATGTCAACTTCACTGTAGAATAAATAAGAAAACAACTAAATTGGTCTATTACGCATTAATTCATTCTCTATTGCAGTATGGCATTATTGGGTGGGGACTGGCCTATACAGCCATACTGTTGGCTGTAGTAGCCAATAATTACAATTAAAAAAATAATCATTAAAATCATCATTACAAAACCTGACGACTTGCCTACTCCAGAGATATTTCGTGAATTTAATTTTCCATCTATTACAGAATTATATTATATTAAAGAAACGCCTTATATCAAATCTAAAAAAAAAATATATCAATAAAATTCACTCCACGGCGATATAAGCAACATATTCATGTAAAATTAATGTAACCGAAACATTGAAATATGAACAATTCAAAAATGAAATGAACTCCCTGAACTTAGATAATGATATATTGTACCCTTAATGTATACTATCTAGCACATTTGGTTATTTTTTAAATTATTATTCAAAACTGTTCTGTTGATTTACGTATGTAGTTATTTAATTGTTTGTATTATTTTATTATTACGCATGTAAATACTCCTCCCATAACCACTACTACAGCTACTGGACCTCAACTTATGGAGAGCAGATTTATAGGAAATTTAAAAAATGTGTATGATGTTGTATTATGTTATAATTATGTAAAAAAATTGTTATAAATTAAATAAATAAATAAAAATTATGAAAACCAAAAAATGTGCTTTGGATAATTTGAACCTTTTCCTAGAAATTCCCTTCATCGGAAAAACAAACATCATAATTACGTTGCATAAAATATAAGCGTAAACTACTGTAATAAACAAGTTTACTAATAATACTTTTATACAACTAAGTTTATTTATGAAAGATTTCCTTGATTATTTATTTTATTTTTTATTTTTTACAAAATTCTTCACAAAATTATACTTTTGCGCCTACAACAAACATTTCTAGAGTCCGCTCGCCAAGTGATATCTATGCCTATTACCTATATCCGTGGTGACATACGACACACAGTTCGTAGCAACAAACATTTCTAGAGTCCGCTCGTCAAGTGATATCTATGCCTATTACCTATATTCGTGGTGACATACGACACACAGTTCGTAGCAACAAACATTTCTAGAATCCGCTCGCCAAGTGATTTCTATGCCTATTACCTATATTCGTGGTGACATACGACACAGAGTTCGTAGCAACAATCATTTCTAGAGTCCGCTCGTCAAGTGATATCTATGCCTATTACCTATATCCGTGGTGACATACGACACACAGTTCGTAGCAACAAACATTTCTAGAGTCCGCTCGTCAAGTGATATCTATGCCTATTACCTATATTCGTGGTGACATACGACACACAGTTCGTAGCAACAAACATTTCTAGAATCCGCTCGCCAAGTGATTTCTATGCCTATTACCTATATTCGTGGTGACATACGACACACAGTTCGTAGCAACAAACATTTCTAGAGTCCGCTCGTCAAGTGATATCTATGCCTATTACCTATATTCGTGGTGACATACGACACACAGTTCGTAGCAACAAACATTTCTAGAATCCGCTCGCCAAGTGATTTCTGTGCATATACGACACACAGCTCGTAGCAATATTTTTGACTTGTCAAGCTGTAGGTAACCCAGTTTTCTTAAGGGATTATTATTATGACGACTGATGCAATCCCTCCTGGGAAGGGTGGCGGGAACAAAAATCCCCGGCACTGTTTCAGAGGGACTGCCCCGGTGTCCTAGTGACGGTTTGTTCTAAGTATTTTCATCTTGTTTATTTTGTACCATTTTGATTTTTTTAATGTTAGTATTCCTTGGTTCCCCTTGGTTATCCACAGACTACGGAAGTGCAGAGCAGAGCCACCATGTTTACGAGAGTCACTTTTGTCAACCGTAAGTATAATGAACTTAACAATCTGGGATGTGTATTTTTACTACCCTGCTTCCAAGCTAACGCTATGTAGGGGCACTTGAGGGTTTAGAATCATTCACATCCTTTTTGATTTTGATATGATTGGTATATAGAGTTCCTAAAGTAAAAGTTTTCTGACTGTAGCATAATTTAAAATGATTATCTAATGATTCTTTACTTTTGAATTTGTGTAGGTGGTAAGTGGATGACTTGGAACTTAATAACTATACTGCAACTTTAGGGGCAAGATTTCACTCCTTACGGAGGATTGATTTTGGTTGTTTGTATTTAAATATTTCATTCTCGCTGTATTTAGCGAGACTGTTTATTGATGAGTTTTCATGACCGGCTAGTCCGACATAAAACTTTTCAGAATGTGTTACTATAAGATCCTTTATCAGAGGAATATTTGAGTCATTATGTAGAGTGTTAAACCTGATTCACTTAGGCGCATTCAATGCTAATTGAATAGTTTTGTTTAGCACGGTTTGTAGTTTTTTAATGTGTTGGTGAGCTGCGTATCCCCAAATGGGAGCAGCGTAAGCAAAGTCCGTCCTTATGGTCGTCTTGTAAAGGAGTAATTCATTGTCGGCTGATAATCGACTATTTCTACCTAGCATGGGGTTATGGGGCCTTATTAGCTGATTTTATTTTTTCGTTTATGTGTTTTTCCCACGTCAATTTATACCGGGATGGGAAAGCGGTGGGTAACCTCAACTGTAGGTATCCTACCCGCTGCAGCCCACAAACAAAATAAAAAGGATAAATTGGCCCTCCGGCCAAAGAGGTTGTGCATCACTGCCCTACACTAATTGCTGTAGGAGTTGAAGTATGTGATAATAAGCCATCGAGTCAGTTAATAAGTGCTTATTACTTGTCCTCCTAGAAATACAAACTACTTTGTATGCACTTTGGTCATAAATATGTTTTAGTTTTAAATATGTATTAGGTTTATATGTGTTAGGTTTATACTCTAGTTATACCTGCATCCCCGAGTTTCGTTGTCGGCTCATAAAGCTGAGTGATACGTAACTCAATCTTATCGATATTACTCAAATATTGTCTTTTTTAGTACTCAATTTTAAACCCTTTTTTTCTCGTCCGAAACGTCGGTGTCCGCGGTTCTCTATGCCGTGAAGGACCACGACAAGTGAGGACAATTGGAGTGCGAGTCATGATCCTCAGCAATACGGCAATAAACTGTGCCCGTTTTCTATTGAAGGAAGATAACCCAGGATTTTCTGCAGCACCTCCGCCCGCCCTCTCACGGCTTCAGACTTTGGCACACGACGATAAAGGTACATACCTGGCGGGCCCTGGCACATGAGGATGCCGTTGAAGGTGATGGCCGTGACGCGCGGCAGCGGGCTGAAAAGCGGGAAGTGCACCTTGTAGCGCAGCGTGCCCCCGCGCAGGATCTGCTGCAGTAACTCCGTCTGCCCCCCGAGCAGCTCGAGACGGCCCACGTACATCTGCAAACATTATTCATTTATTGTAATTGGTATAGGGACGGGTCGCATAGCTTAAACGAAACCACAGATCATATAATGGTCTAACAGGTGAGGGGAAGAAACCAACATAAAGAGGGCGACAGGCGAGCTAGGCACGCGGCTAATTTATGTAATAATGAAAATGTGCAACACACATTATCATTTAAGAAAGCTTTGACTGCCCAACTGGGAACAAATCCTGTTTTAGGACCGTCAAATTGACAACTTTAATTTAGTAGAACATATCCAAAAAAAAAAGTATAATAATTAAGTATAAAGAGATTATGCATACGAGAATGTGTTTGATAGGTACTGGTTGGTGCTATGAGGAAAAAAATGCGTTTAAAATTGAATACTAAAAAAAAATAACAATATAAGATGGAGTTACTAGTATTTGGGTTTCCCCTTGTATAAATGTTTCATAATCCTGGACGGCTGTGAACTCGGTTTGTACCAAAATGGAAGTCACGTGACCTTTGTCTTTAGCCGTCGAAGTGGTATGTTATGACAAGTCTATTCATTTTGACGTCAGTGCAGACCATGAACCCATTATCCTATCTCTCGAGTTTCAAATTCTTCCCCGGACAGTAACCCGATACATTTAAAGGAAGGGATATTTGGCCACCCTCCTTGTTAATAATCGATACATATATCTCGTATAGTAAAATGCTTGTGTACAGTGGCAGGGAACATTTCTCCCTCTTCCCGTGTCAACTGTGGTTAGAGGTGCATAAATGTGGAGATAATCTTCTCTACCTAGTGAGCGGGCTGCCTCTTGTTACCGTAGGGCTTTTTTTCTTGTTTTTATTTCAAAGAATTGTAAACCGTGTTTTATGTGCTAGCGGCACTTGCTGATGGCAATCTTACATTTAAGCCCGCTCAATAAGATAATGGAGGGTATAAGATGGAATTTGGGCGGAGACGGTGGAAATATATAAAAAAAAACAAAAAGATTTAAGAAATGAATCAAACTCGGAAGCTTGCCACTATCAACGTGTTTTATTTTTTTATATTAACATTACTTGAAAATTTTATTTTTCCGAGATTGTCATCTCTACGAGTATAGTATATAGCTGGCCATTTTCGCCAAAGTTTGTACATTGCGTTTTTGCCGTGTCCCACAATTTAGGTTGATTTTTTAAATGTTATATATTATAAAATATTAAAAGTTATATATTTGGAACGCGCCATTTTTTAAATTCTTTTTTCCACTTATTTATTTTCGACTGGCCCGGTTTCACTCCATCACGGGCATCGTCAGACTAGCACAATTAAAACTAAATCTATGGTATATATAGCATCGATGTCAGGAGTGAGTCCCCTTGTTTTCTAATATAGTTTTTATTTATGACTTGAAATTTGTTTTGTTGTTGACGGTACTAATTACTATTTATGTTTTTTAAAAACTACTTTCGGGTTGGTTTATTACCCTCCGGAAGACGGATTACATTGTGTTTATTTACTGAATTATTGGTTTAAAAAAAAATTATATAATGTCATTCGTGTCAGCTCTTATTGAACAGATGGTTATTTTTGGTTTTGTTTTTTCCCTGTGATTTCCGTCTTGTTCTGTAAAATGAATTTTATAACAGGTACATTTTAATGGGTTTATCAAATATTTTATTATGTTATAATAGGTACACATCACGGTAATATCCTTCTTAGAGTTCGCCTTGGATGTCTGCAGCAAAATTCCCGGTTACATTTTACCCTGGTACTTTACTATGTGTTTCCTATTTACATTCATATGTTAGATACTATTAATGCATACAAGTAAGGTTACACTATAGTGGATATATTAAAGGAGAGTCAGCCCTTTTCTCTAATTCTATAATAATAATAATATCTTTATTGTAATTAAGTTAACTATAACTAAAATATATGTATAATAAAGTGTACAGTGGTTTATAAAGTAGATATGTAAAAAGGAAAATAGAAAATAATATAATAACAATTTAATATCCCACCCTTGGCCCTTCAGTAGCCTGTTTGTATCAATCTATAACACATGTGTATCTTAGTTCATAGTTTAGTTGTATACTGCCCTGAAGAAGCTAGGGTAGTAGCTAAAGTATAAATAAAAGCGGTGTAAACAAAGTTATTGTTTTATTTTTAAAATTATAATGTCGCATCACCAAGTTACCGCTTCATATGAAAATATAATATGATAACAGTAAAGGTAATATGCAAAGAACAGAAATGCATAGTATGAGAAATGCATATACCATAAGTTGAAGTTCCACATAACCGGCCTCACTATTCTAGCCTGTGTTGAGGCAGTCACTTTGCAAATTATTTTATAATTTTATAATACCTATGAATATACACTTATATTAAGATATGCTCCGTAAATGGTTAAATCAGTAACTTGTAATTTGGGTGAGTGCACCGGTAAATGCAATATCATTACTTTTAATCCAATTTTTTTCATTGTGTTTGAATTTTTTTTTGTGAATCAGATTTTTTGATGCTAACTGGAAGAATATTGAAAATTCTTATCGCAAAGTACCTAAAATTCCGTTGTGAAAAGTAATATGAGTTACAGGAATTTGGAGTAAATCTTTGCTAGTATTTCTAGTAATACAACTGTTTAGTATTTTTTTCATAGTATTTACGTTTGTTTGTATAAATGAGTTAGGGTCTGTAGTTAGAGGTAGCTTAAGGATAATTTTTATAATCGTTTTATGTGCCTTTATAATTGAGTCTAGTGCAGATTAAGTCCCACCTCCCCGTGGTTGATTATTCATTACGTACTTTTCCTCTACTTTGCTTATTAATCTATTAATTTCTAATGATTCTAATTTATCTAAATTTTTACCCTTATTGCACACGTGTAATATAGTAACATCTGTGTCTTTATGAAACGAATACTGTGTTGTGTTGTGTATTGTGCCAGTTAGATTTTAGTATTGGGGCGTTTGCTTGAATAATGATAATAATAATAAATGGATTATTTCTATAGCGCCGTTTTCGTGAGAAAATCACATCGAGAGCGCTTTCCAAGAAAACTTATCTAACCTCTAACTTATCACTTAGACCAATATCTAATAATTTACATCTTAGACTTATTACTAATAGCTTACTGCTAAGACCTATAATTAGAAACTACCTAATTTAGACTTATAATCAGTGACTTACATAGCTAGCGACTTACAATTAAGACCTGTAACTATTGACTTAAAACTAGTGACAAACATGTTTATGAACAGGTAATTTTTTTAAACAATATTGTTGAATAGTTAACCACAGGGTTTAGGAATAGAGACTTACAACTAACATATTTACATTTTAGAAGAAATTGTGTAATGATTGTTGCCCTTATTTTCAGGATAATTTACACAACAATGGAACGTGTTTATGTGTGATACGAAATATTACTATTTACAAAATCAGAACATAACCTGATATTGAACAACAGTGGGGCGAGTTTGTATATGATACATCACAGCTTCATTTGTGTTCCTCTGATCTGTTTGAGGATAATATACATACATATATATCATATTCTACGTGTTAATGATGGTGGTAATGCTAGACAAACATTTTTATATGATAATTTTTTTTTAAAGTTATGAACGCCAAAAAAAGAAGAAAGTATTTAAGTATATTAATATTATGTATATGTTTTATTGTTAGTTTTATGAAACGGATGCAATAAATGTATTTAATGATGTGTCGGAAATGTTATGACACGGCCATTTTACAAACATATTTAGTATATTCCACTTGCTTAGAGTATGTCTAATATGTAAGGGAGTCGGATCGTATGATAAATATTATTTCGCTGTCCGCAAATGACCTTGACTCCCGATCCCTTTGTGATTATATTCTTTGCGGTTCGTGGGAAACATGTTCTCATCGACCGCTCAGATAATGAATGATTTGAATAAAACGTCAGAGCGGTACGGCGGTGCGAGAGATCGGGGCTTGTCGGACATGCGTAGAACGCGGTAGCTCTGCGAGTCTCTTAGACCACCTTAAGTAGCCTGCAAAAACCAAGTCTTGTCAGTTAGCCTACAACCGCCCGCTTGACAAGACGCTCCGCTCCCTCGGCAGCTCCGCCTGCTACGACTTCTGCTCTACTCGTCTTCTTTCCTTCTGACTACCGCTTACCTTGGACTCCCATTAGACTACTACCTCTCACTGGATCCAGACCAAGCATCGTCACACGGACACGGCCCCGAGCTCTACTAATAATTCTGCACGAATTGGGTTTTTGTGCAGAATTACATTCGTAAATTACAAAAGTCGTAAATGAAGTATTGCTGTTAGTATCGTTCCTCCTTGCAGAGGGAACGATATGTTGTGCTTTCTCCCCTCCCAGCCCTCTCCGCAGATCGGGATCAACTGCTCCCTACAGTTCGCTTGTGTGCCATTACGTCTGGTATAAGAAGTATAGATATTAAATGAATGAAATTAATCGTCAATCATTACCCGCATTAAGAAGATTCGTAACTCAAAATTAAAATAGATAAAGGTGTTCGGCTCCCACTCACATTGTATATTGGTAGGTATTTATTACAACACCTTCGCTATGACTTGAAGATAAACGTTCCTCGAAATACGTCATCAAAACCGCAACACTCTTTTAGTAATCTACACAAATTACAACTTAGTTTAGGGAAAGTCGGTTAACCTCAGCACGTCATTATAATATGGTTTTCCTAATTAGACAAATGTTAATAATCATACGTAATTTCATAAATAAACTAGATTAATGACGCACCGACAGTCATTAAAATGTATATTAAACTACATACATATTGACTTTCTTAAAAACAAGAGTTGAGGCGATAGTGAGTTAGGACAATTTTGTAAGTTTCAATTTTTCGAAACCCGCCAAAACGCTCTAAATCTATGGCCGGTCGGTTTTGATCAGTTTTGAGGTTAGAATGTCAAATGTCAAAATAAGGATGAGCTTTACTGAATAATTATATATTCTATTCATAGTAAACCATAACTAAACACAAGTTATAAAAGTATGTACCTTTTTATGAACTTTAACTCAAACAATAATAATAGTATTGACCATTAATATTATCATAATATCCGTATTGATAATTGGTTTGACCATGAATACTCTAATTTCTTTCACGAATAATATAATATAGCTGTTTATATTGAACAACAATTATAGAGCGTAAATTCACCCAAATTAAGTTTAATTTTCGCAAAAACTAAAAAAAATACATATTTAAAATACGAAACAAAAGTAAAATCAAAATTTCCATACTAATACAAAACAGAATCTGCACGTGACCCAAGATGTTCCAAATGCAATGGTACCAATATAACAAGGAGTTATAATGAGATGATTTTTTATTCACTTTTAAAAAACTGTTTATAAATTCTACGTGTAGTTATATATAATAAATTAATATATTCAGAATCGGCTTTTGCTGATCTATATGAAAATATATTTTAAAAATCAGTAAACGAATGCCTGTATTATTATTGAAAGTTGGTCTCTTTCTAAGAGACCGTTTTTAAATTCTGATAACCCATTATCATTAGGACACCTTAAGTGCTCTTTTACATCGATATTAACGTTACGCGACGTTTTTCCTACATAAAACGTGGGGCAATCATTTCATTGAAGTGAATAAATACCCGAGTGGTCCAACCTCTCTTTTTTTTATCCTCACAGTTAATTAAAAATTTACTCCCCCCCCCTTATGTTTTTCTGTATCTGTTTGTACATAATTAGATAAAGAATGGGAAGTAATATTTGTAGTGCCCTTGGGGTGATTTTTCGCAAAAACGGCGCTATACAAATCAAACAATTATTATTATTATTACACATTTTTGATTATTTTCACATTTAAAATAGTTCTTGGTCTAGTGAATATATATATATATACATTTCCTTATTCTCTTTTCTAGCTCTGTGATGTGTCTATTCCATTTTATGTTTTGATCAATGATCACACCGAGGTATTTAATTTCGGAAGAAGATTTGATTATAGTCCACAATCAGCTTGTTTATGTGTACGTTCCTGATAAAGGTCGAATTCAACCGAAACTGGTCGATAACGCATAAAAATAAATAAAAAAGTGGTTTCAATTTTAACATACGAGCATTTAATTAACTATTAACATTTTTTCTAATTTCTTAAATTTAAAATTTGTCTAATTGTAAACCGGTTGTATTTGTATGTAAAAAATTTAAACCTTTGTTTATGTCAAAAGAATGATTGGTTTCCGAAATATAATTGAAATATTTATTTTAATACTATTATTAAATAAAATGAACAATATATTTTTTTAAATGTGATCGCTAATAACAAAATTGATTTCCTGTAGAAACATTCAAATAAACTAGTTACTTCTGGTACACAAATCATTACGACGCCATATTTTAAAAATGTCGTTTGTCTATAAAAGGATTAAAGAATTTAAATTATAGGTATGTAAGGTGAATTATATTAAAATTATTATATCATGACGTAATAGCGAAAAAAGATACCTACATAATACAAATTAATAAAATACTGCTACTGCGCAAATTTAACGTATTTCTTTTTACAAAATGTTGGAAGTAATGGTAACACTGGGTCAGTAAGTACATAATTAGGTTAGGTTGTTTCACAGTCTCCGTAAAACGTTAATTCTCGGCCAGTTTCAGCGTTTGTTCAGCTGTCAAGATATGATTGACGGCCGATCAGTTTGATTAAAATTTGAAACCGGCAAAGATTGGTGGTTAACGGGGACCCTTCAAATATTGAAAATTCGGCTAGAGATATCACAGGAGCGGGAGTATCCATTGCCAGCCACTGCTACACGTCACGTTCAGCTTCAAGCCACACTAGTTAAAAACTGGTGTTAAACATGGCCAATTTCTATTAACCCCACAAAAAGCGTGGCTACCGTCTTCTCACGAAGAATAGCTAAACACCCCCATAACACAATACTGTTTGGAGAAAAGGTCCCATGGGAAAAATCAGTCAAATACCGACGATTAATACTAGATTCTAAATTAACGTGGGAAAAACACATAAACGAAAAAATTTAATCAGCTAATAAGGCCCCATAACCCCATGCTAGGTAGAAGTAGTCGATTATCAGTAGACAATCAAATACTCCTTTACAAGAAGACCATAAGGACGGATTTTAATTACGCTGTTCCCATTTGGGGATACGCAGCTCACAAACACATGAACAAACTACAAACCCTGCAAAACAAAGCCATTCGATTAGCATTGAATGCGCCTAGAGATGAATCAGGGTTAACACTCTACACAATAACACAAATATTCCTCTGATAAAGGAAACACAAACATTCCTCTTATAGTAACACATTCTGAAGCCGGTCTAACCGGTCATGAAAACCCATCAATAAACACTCTCGCTAAATACAGCGAGAACGAAATATTTAATTACAAAAAGAACCAAAATCAATCCTCCGCAAGGAGTGAAATTCTGCCCCTAAAGTTGCAGTGTAAGTTTCAAGTCATCCACTTACCACACCAACTCCCGCAAACAAGCGTCCACAGCCCGCAACACTCTAAATGACTAAATGTATAAAAAAATAATATCTATTAAAGACTTCTTACGCTTTTTAAGGTAATTTTAAAAATATTATATAGTCCTAAAAATTATAAATATTTCAAAGAAATACCAACTCTTCTTGTGCCACCAATTCTAATAAATGTAACATCAATAGAAAAGGAGGATAAAATAGCAACTGTAAAAATATCATCTCTAAGATTAAATTTTCTAATAAAACTGTGTTCATCTGAAACGACCTGCCAGGTAAGTCTGTTTTTCTGTATCTGTAGAAAATTAGATAAAGAATGGGAAGTAATATTTGTACAGCGCCCTTGAGGTGATTTTTCATAAAAACGGCGCTATACAAATTATCCTATTATTATTATTAATATATAAAGTTCTTGCCAGTTTAAAAAATGTCGCTTAACCCTACCTACAGAGCTGTAATCGGTCTAGAACCCAACGCCCAGACACTAGCATTAGAATTGTGAATTGTAACGAATTGTGACTTGTGACGTCACGGATATACGTTTTTCCTAAGTGCATTTTGAAAACTTTGTGATTTTTGGAGATATCAAAAAACCAGTTTTACTGTCGTTATTAATTCTTTAATTTAAAAAAAATGTTTATTTTATTTATTTAAAACACATTATTAAACAATAAAATGTAATAAAGCTTTGACTACCCATCTGGGAACAAATCCCGTTTTAGGACAGTCAAATTGACAAGTTTAGTTCATATTAAGTGCCATTATACAAAAAATGGAAGGGGTAAAAGCTAGTATTTACGTGGTATGGTAATATAATATATGTAAATGTTGGTGCTATGAGGAAAAAAAACGTTTAGGTACTAAAAAAAAGATAATATTATTGAGTAATATTGATAAGACTGAGTTACGTATCACTCAGCTTTATGAGCCGAAGACGAAACTCGGGGATGCAGCCTGAAAAGGGCGCAGCAAATAGTTAATAACATATTAAATATATTTTATTCAGTAAGTACAAAAAGTAAATTGTTTGTAAGCAAATGTTTTTCCTTTTTCCTTTCCTTGGTCAGGGTTTTTAATCCAGTTAAGATCTTTTCCCAAAGAGCACAAATAATGTAACATAAATTCAGGCAAGTAAATCAAACCATGAGATGGTAATAGTAATAAGGCCAAAGCGCCACTAATGTATATGTTTGTAATTAAAAAAAAAAAATAATAGTAATAAAGAATTAACTGTCAGTCAGCATATGTTCGCTTTTGACTCTCCCTAAACCAAGTAGACAATCATAGACCAATTTGCGCAGAACAGTTGTACTTTTCGATTTCCATGTATTTAATAATATGAGAAATAAACTAATATTCTATCATTAATTACTTTCATTACATTTTAAATCTTCTTCGATGTATTTATCCTAAATTCCAGTAATATATAGCCAACATATTGTTAGTAATCAATATCTTAATCAATTACCTATATTTTTTTCGGTTTATTTGTAAAATCGTGTTTTAATCACGGTGATATACCATATTCCTGTATTTGGCACGCAGAAATGAGACGACCGAGATAAAAAAGGTCGAATCAGAAATACAGGTTTTCAACTGGCACTTTTATCTTCTTTGAAATATCTTTAACACAATTCTAGAAACCAGATTTTTGGTTAGAGAAACGCGTGGCGTTTATTTTTTGAAAGTTTTAAAATCAAGATGACAACTCAAATTTGAGAAACGGAAAGACATCCTTTTAATTTGTAAAATATTTAATTAACAAATGAATAAAAAATATATATTTTTATAAACAATAATTATTAGCCTGAAACACTCATCCAAATTGAAAAAAACCCTTTTCCGAGCAAAGATAAATGTCGCCGACAGGACTCGAACCTGCACCCTTCTGATGTCCGGTCAAATGCCCTACCGTTGAGCTACGTCGGCTTATCGCAAACCCGCCAAGTTAATCAATATATACTAGTGTTTCATAGCTCAACGGTAGAGCATCTGACCGGACATCAGAAGAGTGCAGGTTCGAGTCCTGTCACATTTATCTGCTCGGAAAGGTTTTTTTCTTTGGAAGTGTTTCAGGCTAATAATTATTGTTTATAAAAATAATTGTTACCCTTTGCGCTATGCACAAAAATCTTGTCTTAAGTTTTTAAGAACTTTAGTTTATCAATTAAAAAATATATACTTTGTATTCACCACTATATGTTTCGAAAGCGATGCATTCTTCATTAGGAATATATAGAATAATAAAAATAACAATGTCAAGTAGAGACAAATGATAAATAATTAGAACACAATAATGTAAGAATAGAAAAATTATAAACATAAACCATAATTGATTAAAGTAGGTAAGTAATTAATCAAAAATGTTATAAAGCATTGAATAACAAAATTATATTATAAATAAATTTTATTTTTTTATTTTTTTATTAATATTAATATGAAAATAAATTCAACAGACAGTTTAATAATCAAAAAAACATATTTGATTATTTATTACATTTAATTCACTATTAACGCTTTTTCTGATTTATAAAATTTCAAATTTGTCTAATTGTAAACCGGTTGTATTGGTACGTAAAAATTTTAAACCTTTATTTATATCAAATTGAAAATGATTGGTTTCTAAAATATGAATTCAGAACAGTTGTTATTATTTAACTCTAATACTGAATTTTCTAATACAAAAAGTGTATTTTTTAATTAATTTATTAATAAATACGCAACAAAGTGAATACCAATCGTTTGAAGAAATTATACTTAATTAACAATGAATTATAATATAATACTTAAAACTAGGTATTTCCACATTTTATCCAAATGTCTGCAATATGATCTCAGTGGAATCGACACTCCCAGTATCGCCCTGGTGAAAGACCACCATTTTGAATCAAAAATATTGTTTGAAACGGCGTTATGAGCGTTTTACACGATACTTTTTTCAGCGCAGATTCCATACAGGTCGTCTTTCCATGTGAATTTTTATACCGATTTTCGTCCTGTCTGGAGTTTGGCGCGCAACGTTTAATAACTGTTTTTGTTTAACGTAACTATTATATGGAAATGTTGCGTGTTTATTTCGGAATATATTTGTAATATTGTTAAAAAGTTGGTGGGTACACTAACTAGACTGTGTTTATTGTTGATTGAGAACGCGTTTTTCTCTTCTGTATTGTTATTTTCTCGTTTATTTTTTAATATTTTTTTCGGCATGTGGTTATGTCAAAAGTGTTGCCATTTTTTAACGATTAAAAACCGGCCCAAAATAGTTCTTTCTTCCTTAATAGCAATTGTTTCTCCAAATCTGTTTAAATTTGTACGTACGAGTGTGTAAATAGTGATCGTGTTAAGCAAAGTTTTATTATATCTGTTGTTGATAGTGACAATAAGGAACTTTTTAAGTCCATTTTTTAATTTTTTTTTATCAATATTGACGTTTACACTTAAATACCAGAATGTTTCTTTTTTTTTGTATAAAATTAGTTTTCAAAGCCCACAAAAACGCTCCAAATACATGGCCGGTCGGTTTTGATCGGTTTTGAGGTTAGAATAACAAATGACAAAACAAGGATGAGCTTTACCGTTGATAATTTTATATTCTATTCATAGTAAACCATCACTAAACATCAGTAATAAAATTATGTACCTTTTTAGAAACTTTAACTCAAAGAATAATAATAGCATTGAGCATTAACATTATCATAATATCACTATTGATAATTGGTTTGCTCATGAATACTCTAATTTCTTTCATTAATAATAGTTGTTTATATGAAACAACAAGTATAGAGTTTAAAGTCACCCAAAAGAAGTTTATATTTCGCCAAAACTAAAAAAAATACATGTAAAATACAAAACAGAATCGAAAAATAAAAATATCCATATTAATATAAAAATAGAATGCGCACGTGACGTCAGATGTTTCAAATGCAATGGTACCAACATCAAAAGGTATTTCGATGAGATGATTTTTTATTCACTTTAAAAAAAAACGATTTATAAATTCTAGGTTAAGTAATAAAAGTTATATCTTCAGAATCGGCGTTTGCTGATCTAAATGAATATATAGTTTTAAAGAGAATATCTTTTTCACTGTAGTTCCTTACTCGTAGTAGATTCCAGAATTTTTAAAAACGATTACCTTTTTTTCACTTTTTATTTTGAACCATACCGGTTTCATACTATCACAGTGATCTTTCTAAAGAAAAAGAAACCGGTACAAAGTATTAAAAAGTTTTAATAAATTATTACAAAGATTTTCCATGTGGGTTCCGACATGGTTTCCATATGGGGATCGGAATAGAAATAAATATCCTGTAAAGCTAGCTTTGGTCTTGTTTAGTTCCAGATTTGAATAGCCAGGTAGTAACGCGACCTAACCTAAACCTATCCAAACTCTTCCCATCTCCCATCTCCCTCCCTCTCCCACTTCCTTCAGCCGCGCAAACGAATCCTAAGTATTTGGGGTTTGCCATAATTTATTATTTTAGAATGCATGTCTGCACTTTTATGACGAAAAAGGCATGTTTATGAACTAGACTCTACTAAATAGTCCAAATTTGCATTAGGCATCTCTTACTCACGCCATTCCAGAGATATTTACAAATATTTCAAAAGAATTCAATAATATGTCGCTTGCGTCGATTAGGCAATGAATTTTATAATATCGATGACGCCGGCGGTGTATTATCATATTAAAGATGGATAATACAAAGTTTGTCTGCAATATCAATATCAATAGCTTAGCCTTCATCGATAACTGTATTCTATGTACAAGTATGTTGATTTAATTACCACGCCTTTATATTATTCATATAATCCCAGTTGGTTTTATGATTTTCATTTGACGTTAACGATATATCTGGTGTCGTTATGGTGACGTTTGGGTGACGTTGACTTCGTTTCTGACGGTCTCCATGGTCGAGGGGTAAGGCTCTCGACTACGAATCCAAAGGTCGCGGGTTCAAATCCCGGCGTGCGCAACTAAATTTTATTTAATTAATTTGTGTTGTTTCACAATTAATTCATTTAAAAATAATATATAGTATATTTGCGAACGTTCCAGAGTGGAAGATACTCTCAGTATCGCCCTGGTGAAAGACCACCATTCAGAATTGAAACGTTGCTTGAAATGGCTTTTAGCCGTGTTTGGTGACCAGATCTGAATAGCCAGGTATTTTCCCCACATTCCTCTTCCCCTTCTCCTTCCCCTCCTCAATACCTTCAGCCTCACAACATTCCCCAATTGGGAATGCCATAGTCTCACTGGCTCCAGATGGTTGGGAGCAGTTGGGACTCTTATGCGGTATTCATATAAAAATAAATATATATATATATATTTATTTTTTCAATTTTTTATACGTCATATTATTACAAATTGTTTTACTTTATATTTTTTACAAGTTTTTATTTTTTTTTCATTTTATATTTTTACAAGTTGTTATATTTTATACTTTGTACTTATACTTTATACTTTTATATACTATATCCTTTTCATATCTTACGTTATTTTATGCCTACTGTGTATATTTTTATACTTTTAATTGTTTCTTTATCTTCATAACTTATGTTTTTAATTGTATTTATTTTTTTTTGTTGAATTTTTATTTTATGTTATATGTTGTACCATATATACAAATAAACGTGTTAAAATTATCAAATTTTCAGAGAGATTCAATTTCTTAACTTCGTTTATGTAAGGTTAAGCTAGGTTAGGTTAGGTTACTACCTGGCTATTTAGATCCGGTCACTAAACACGTCTGAAGTAATTTCGATATGTGCAATATGTCAGCTGCCGACTTCTGGATAATATTAAGAAAGTGACACTTTGATTTGGGCATGAAGATTGGATGAACGAAAAAAAGAGTGTAAGGAGAATATATTACGCGGATATGAATGATAAAAGAAGTCGAGGACGCTTGAGGATGACATGGCACAATCGAGCGAATTAAATTCTTGAATCGGGCCATATCAAGTGTCAGAATAACAGAATAGTAGGTATGAAGACGATGTATGAATGTGAGTGAAGCAAGGAGTGTGTGCCAAGACGGAGTTGAGTGGCGGTTTATTCTCTGTGCCTAGTTAATCAGGTTACTACCTACTTAGCCTTTAACACCGAAACAGCTGTCACAAAAAATAATAAATAAATAAATAAAAATAAATAAAATACTAATAATAATAACAAAACTAAAATTCATGTAAAACCTAATAACAACATTAATAAATTTGATTCACCCAGGAACTCGACCGATATGTTCTCAACATGAAATTTATGATTTGTCTTTATTTTGATGGTCTAAACCAGATTTCATATTTGAGTTCTACGAATTAAACACTATCTAAGTAACTAACCATCACGCCGTTTCCCCACAGGGATACGCAGAAAGGATGGACCGCCAAACAACTCGGTATTGGCATACACTCCTTGCTTCATCCACATTCATGCATCGTCTCATACAGACTCTTCTGTTATTCTGACTCTAGACATGGCCCAGTATTTTTATTTATTTACTAGCTGATGTGTACCCGGCCTTGCTCGGGATTTTTTTTTTTAAAGTTATGAAGTTGTGATTTCTTGCTATGAAATTGATAAGAATATGATAATTTAATATATTCAGGAAGATTTCTAAATACAAGTGGAGCCTGATACTAATAATTCCTCTGACCAAAAGAAGATCTAGTATTAATTGCTGCAAAGCTTAGATCAGAGCCAATTCTGGGAGCTCGAATTTACTGTTTGCTCTCTGCAATAATAATGTAATAAAAAAATCTACAAAGCGTCTATGAGATATAGTAATTTTATAAATATTCTTTAGTCCTAATAATTATAAATATTTCAAATAAATATCAACTCTTCTTGTGCCATCAATCTTCTAATAAATGTAACTAACATCAATGGAAACGGAGGATAAGATAGCAACTGTAAAAATCATATAGTCTCTATGCTTAAATTTTCTAACAAAACTGTGTTCATCTAAACGACCTGCCAGGTAAGTATGTTTTCCTGTATCTGTTTGTACCTAGAGAATAGGAAGTAATATTTGTACAGCGCCCTTGAGGTGATTTTTTACAAAAACGTCGCTGTAGAAATCATCCAAGTATTTGATTATTATTTAGACCCATGACATTACGTTCATTATAAGGTAAATGAGTTGGATACCGAAAAATTTTCTTGAAAATATTTAGTTCAGTCGATAGTGCCTTCTTCCATATATTCTGCTTACACTCCTTTCTTCGCTCATCTGCTCTACATACCCAAACCATCTAAACTTCCCTTTCGTAATCGTACTCATTACATTATTAATTATTTTTGTGTTTAGTACGTTAATTCATTACACTTGTCAGCATAGCATTCTGTGCGTATCTCAACATTTTTCACACGGTCATAAATGGTTTTTATTTATTTTTTATTTATGTATTTATTTACTAACGCCCCAAAGGGCTTTTACATATTTTAACATTAAACTATCATGTGAACAAAAAGAAGAAAAAAAAAGATTTTCAAAAAAAAAATAACACGATACATAGTTGATATATAGTGTAACATATTTAAGATTTGATAAGTAATAAGATGATGATAAGTGTAACATATGCTCATCACGGATAGCGCTAATTCAAATATTTTCGAAAAAAAAACACTAAAAAAACAGCACATAATGCTTTTAAATATTGAGATGAATAGTTTGTTGGCAGGTGTACACGCGGAATATGAAATGGAATAAAATGTTATTTGTAAGTTTGAATCCCAAATTCCTTAAAGAAACTTATAAAATACTGCATATGTTAGTTTCACAATAATATATAGTATTTTTATAAGTTTCTTGAAGGATTTGAGCTTTAAATCGACAGTAACAATTTATTCAATTTCACATTCCGTGTATACACCCGACAACAAACAACGCCCGCATCTTACGTTTCGTTTAGCCTTGCTAATGGCCATCCAGATCTAGTCACTGAATTCTAGTGATTCGTAAAATATAAGTAGCAGGTGTCACTTACCGTTGGCAGCTGCACTCCGATGGACATCTTGAGATTGAGTCGCAGATTGCTTCCCAGAGTGGGGCTGCTCAGCTGTATCAGTCCGGACCATTGGCTCCCGTCCGTTTGGTAGTTAAAGACCGAGGGGCAGGGCGTCTGCGGGATCTGCTGCGCCTCCACGGCAATCGCCGACACGACCAACATCCCCACAGTCAACACCCCAAAACACCCCATCACTCGCATAACCTCACTTTCTCTCAACAATTTCACTTCTACGCCTCAATATACAATGACGAATACCTCAACAATAGTAAAATTAACACCATTTAGCATTGGACCTAAACTTGTATTTCAGACCGGTAATGTAAACATGAATATGCAAATTATTAAATAAATACACATAATAATCAAAGGTTACGGCGTGTAAAACGTCACGAATAAAAATTAAAAATACTTTTATAAGAATCTAAGCAGTTATTACTTATTTTTGTAGGTATTTTCTACAGAATGTATCGCGCGAAACTTGTATTGACTATTGACTAGGAGGTGGCAAATATAGCGTACACCCAGCCAACACTTCGACTGCGAGCCGAGTACTGAGTACTGAGTGGACGCTGGCGCAAGTTGAAGAGTCATCTTCCATCCACCACTACTGGGAGAAGTGTCAGATACCAAGTGCCCCCAGGACCGCCGTAGATTGGTGGCACTTTGGTGACACCACCGGGCGCTCTCTGCAAGGGGGATCCAGATGTTCTCAGCCAAGATGGCCGCCGTTCTTGTTCAAATATGATTTCTGAATCTTTTTAAGGAAATGATTTTTTACCGTTCAAATTAGAATTGGGTGGGAGTAAATAAAAGCATAAAATAAGTTGTGACAGTTTGAAAATGGCCTTGAAAGCCGATACAGCCGTTACAATAATAAATACTAAAACTGTAAGTTTGGGCATGTAAGAAGAATATGATGTCCGAAGAAGACATGACACGATCAAGTGAATCAAATGCTTGAGTCAGGCCATGTCAGAAGTGGGAGTAATAGAAGAGAATGTATAAGACGATGTATGAATGTGAATGAAGCAAGAAGCGTGTGCCAAGATCGAGTTGTTTGGCGGTTCGTCCTTTCTGCCGACCCCTGCGGCAAACGGCGTGATGGTTAGTTAATTAGTTGGTAATAACATTATTAAATTTGTTTTACATTAAATTACAAAAAATAAATTAAATGGAGTTCTACGAATTAAACATAAAAATATTTAATGTGATTTCTGAACATGGAGGAAACAATGAGACATTTTGTTTTTTTTTGCGGTTATGAATGTTTTAAAGCATCAAAAAAATAATGTTAACTTAAATACCTGTACATTTCAGAAGGAAAAAGAAGCAATTTTGCAAATTTCATGACATCTAAGCTCACATTTCGAGAGTTTTGCTGCTTCTTGCACATAGACTTTCGGCTTTATGACAATAAACTAACGGCAATTTGTGTTATGCGATGTCATCAGAAGTGGAAATTATCATTTATTTATTTGTAAGAAACAAACAGCTTTTTATACAGAATTATATGAAAATGAATTTTAACAAAGAGTAAGTCAACAAAGTTTCTTGTGCTAACAGTGGTTAAGTACAGATGTTTTTTTAGAAAAAAAATAACAAAATAAGAAGGAAGGGGGGAGAGGAAGAGGAAGATAGGATCGGGACTCTCGACTCATTTAATAATCGTGCATCAATCGTGCATCGGTCGCACGTATTACTTCGGTTCGATATTTTGTAAAGAATGTCCATATTGTGAAATTTATCCTAAGATTGTCCTCCGTGCGGGCAAATGAAAAAAAAAAGAGTTTGTTGTGTTGGTCTTGATGGTATGTGAATGTTTATAAAGTTAATGAGCTCTGGCGAGTTCAGGCTATTATTCATAATTTTAAATAACAAGATTTGATGAAATATTAAGCGTCGCTTTTGATAGATTTCACCACAAAAAAACACAAATAATTTACAATTTTATAGTATAGTTTTAAGTAATAATTACGCTTCTGTGTGAGTGGCTAATATTGTACAGGAGCCTGGAATTTATATAACTAAGAGACCTTATAATTTATACTGCCTTATGTTCTGTCATTTTGCAATATGCGATTATTGTAAATAATAACATGTTATTCATTATTGACAACATTCATGATATCTTAATGGTAAATTATTCACGAAGAGGAAAACTAACTCGCAACGCAATCTTCACTAGTAACTAAAATTACGCTTTACGTTTCTCGTACTAACGGGTATTCTAATTTATTATGATATGTGTATTTATCAGTAACTAATAAATCATCGTTATTAAATTATTGACGACCTCCGCGGCAGTGCGGTCAGATTGTCGTGTCCGGTTTTAGAAGTTGCGAGTTACAGAAAAGACTGTATTTCAAATAACCTTTGCTATGTTTCCCACTCGTCTTTCCACCCTTATTTCCTTCCTTTAATTGTACCCACCTAAAGAAATTTCCCGATAGGAAGTTGCTACGTCCCTTTATGGGATAATTGTAAAAAAGGGGTACATATGTATGGGGTAACATAACTATATTTCATGAGAAGCACTATGAAACATAATAATAATATTTATTTATTTGAAACACACATTATTTAATAACAAAATTTAAGAAAGCTTTGATTGTCCAACTAGGAACAAATCCCCGTTTAAGACAGTCAATTTGATAAGATTAGTTCATATTGAGTGCCGTTATACAAAAATAGAAGAGAAAAAACCGGTATGGACATAGTATGGTAATATAATATATCTATAAAAAAGTATAATAATTAAGTAAAAAGAGATGTGAAGAATAGTACAGAAAAAAAACAATTGTGTATACTAGCTAATTTGAATATAGTACAGCAATTACTATAGAATAAAAGTTAAGTTCAAAGAGATAAGAAAAAAATTATAGAGTAATCTTTTACGTATACCAGATAATTTGAGTATAGCATAATAGTACTTATGAAGAGATGAGAAAAAGAAATATTATAGAGTAAACAATTGTGTATACATGTTTGATAGGTACTGGTTGGTGATATGAGGAAAAAAAATCCGGAATTTATAAGCCAACGTCGAAACTCGGGTATGCAGCCCGAAGAGGGGGCATACCCGAGTTTAGTTAGTACAAAAAGTAACTTTAGTAAATTGTTTATAACCAAATGTTGGTACTTTTTCCTTTCCTTGGTTAGAATTTTTAATCTAGTTAAGGTCTTTTCCCAAAGAGCCCAAATAACGTAACAATATGTTATTTTTAAAGATCTCTTCGCGTCTACCGGCACCGAGCATGCCGACAAGTACAGTAGCAGGCACGCCACAGAACGGAGTATTCATATTACACCGCGCGTGAATGTGAAATAAAACCCTTGTTCAGGCGAGTTCATCGGTCACCTACTTCCAAATAATGCGTGCGATTATGTGCATCTCCCTTGCCCCCTTCCCCCCCTTCCTCCCGCCCCCCCCTTCTCCCCTTCCCACCTCTTGTTTGACCTTCATCCAGCCAGTCCTAATCGAACGCATTATTTGTTAGTAGGTGACAGATGAACTCACGTGAACAGCCCTAATTGTAGGTGAGTACAAATGTACCCGTTTTTGTAATTTGCCCTATATAGGGTTAAAATATGAATTTAAAAATATGTATTTGTTATAAATCACGAATACATTTTATTTTTCACCAACCGGTTTCGCTCAGGTGAAGAGCTTCGTCAGGGCAAATGTAATAACTATTTATTTATTTATGTAGTTATTATATTTGCCCTGACGAAGCTTGACCTAAGCGAACCCGGTCTGTAAAAAATAAAATATTAACGTGGTTTATAACAAAGTGTTAGTTTTATTTAATATAATGTCAAACCACCAAGTTGCTTCTTATGAAAACATTGATTTTTATCGAGGAAAAAATGTGGTAAAAATTCGCCCGCTTCGTAATTTATCTTTTTTGGAGAATAATATTCATTCATTCATTTATTATTCATAAATTTAAAAAAAAAACAAAAAAAAAACAAAACGAAAAAACAAAACAAAAAACAAAATAAAACACATTAGCCAATCATCTCACCAGGCAGTCCTGTGTTAAGATGAGTAATTAGTGAAAAGATATATAAAAAACCGAAAAACATAACACTTAACTTATTTAAACTATAAAATTGACAATAAGTTTGACTCCACATACATGACAATAATAACAATTTCATTGTAACCCAAATAGACATCACAGAGTATCTGTGGTGGCTGCCAATAGCCACAATCATAGGGTGACCATATTTTTGTTAACAAGAAATAATGATAAGTAAATAATAATAAGTCAACAATAATCAGTAATAACTATAAATAATAATAAGTAAGTAAATAATAATAAGTCAACAATAATCAGTAATAACTATAAATAATAATAAGTAAGTAAATAATAATAAGTAAGTAAATAATAATAAGTAAGTAAATAATAATAAGTAAGTAAATAATAATAAGTAAGTAAATAATAATAAGTAAGTAAATAATAATAAGTAAGTAAATAATAATAAGTAAGTAAATAATAATAAGTAAGTAAATAATAATAAGTTAACAATAATCAGTAATAACTATAAATAATAAGTAAGTAAATAATAATAAGTAAGTAAATAATAATAAGTAACAATAATCAGTAATAACTATAAATAATAAGTAAGTAAATAATAATAAGTAAGTAAATAATAATAAGTAAGTAAATAATAATAAGTAAATAATAATAATTCAACAATAATCAGTAAATAGTAATATTCCATCGAAATGTCGTTACTGCATTACGCCACTGATTTCCAAAGTACCTGCATATTTCTCAATCAGGACTGACTGGGTGTGAAACCAACTGGTTCTGGAATAAATTAGACACAATGCCGGCACCAATTAGGCACAAAGATGCACATATGTTTTAAAAAAATTATTTTATTTAAAGTCATACAACAATGTTGCATTCCCATGAGCTATCACTTTAACTCATTTTGGGACTGTTAATTTTTGCTACATAATATTAAGTTGAGCAAAGTTGTCAGGGCAAATATGTAAATGAAAATATAAAAACCGATATATAAATATACATGTAAACAATACTAATACTATTTCCAAAATGTTATTTACTTATTATTATTTACATAATTTTATTTACTTATTATTATTTACCGATTTTTATTATTATATACTTATTAATATTTACTTATTAATATTTACTTAACATTATATGTGCATTATAATATGATTATTACTATTTAGTGATTATTATTTACTTTTTTATTATTTCTTCAAATGCTTGATAACTTTGTGGCATCATTATTAATTATATAATTGAAAATACACTTTGTATATACCACTTTACTTAAAATATATAAATATTACTTTTTTATTATTTACCTATTACTATTTACTCACTACTTCTTGTTTACAAAAATATGGTCACCTTATGATTGTGGCTAATTGGAACACAGATACTTTACGATAGTTATTTGAGTTACAATAAAATTATTATTGCTGTAATCTATAAATGTATGGTACAACTTAAAGATTTACTCTAGATTTTGTTGTTTATAGTCTGAATAACTTTGGTGGTACTTAAAAAAAAAAAATTATAATATATTTTTTCACTAAAATTGTAAAGCGGCTCATCTCAACACAGGACTGTCCTAGTGAGATGAGTGGCTAATGTTTTTGTTTTTTTTTTTTTAAATTTAATAATAAATAAATGAAAATGAATAGGAAAATAACGTAAATACATGAACAGCCTCGAAACATACAGATACAATAGAAATACTTAACAGTTTTTACAGGAGAGAAATATACCTACATCAGAATCTGCAAAGCTTGAGGACGGCTATCTTAACAGAGTCGGTATCTATGATAAATGTTTTTCCAAAAAGCATTTTAAAAAATAAGATCTCAGAACATAATTTCGAGATTTGTCTGAATCGCACACATGTCTCAATTCCCCAGGCAACTTTTATAGTTGGTGTAAGCAATGTATTCTAATGATTTCAGTCCATATTTTGTAGAGTGTATTTTTGATATGTGTACTTTGTGGTGTTGTCGTATATTATGTTGGTGAATATCGTTTTGTATTTGTATGAGTGTATCATTGAATCACATTTAAAACAGTGTTTGTTATCATATGGCTAGGAATAATCTTAAACGCTAATATTAGTAATACTATAAGACAATACATAGACCGCAATTTAAAAAAAAAAATTATTGTATATAATTTTATATTTATGTAGTTAATAACCGGCTTTGCTAGGATTTGTACAATCCTCCCTGTGGGCTTAAAATGATTAGTATAAAAATCTATGCAAATTTCACAACGTCAGAGCTGGTCAAACATTAAGTAAGCTCAATATCTCCTTACTTCTGTAGAATTTGATCAAACATTATGAAATGACGAATTTTTTTCATGATCAACAACACTATGATTTTTTTCTTCTAATCAGTATTGATGACATTTCTAGAGGTTATATGTTCAGTGTACGGAATATCTCATCAAATATTCCGCTCATGTCGCACGGAGTCAACTGAAGCCAAAAATACGTCAATGACCGATGAAACCTGGAGGTACTTATACTTATAAGTGTGCAGGTCGGGAACATTGTGATGAATAGAGTCCTGAAAAATATGTCAATGACCGATGAAACCTGGAGGTACGTATATTAATAAGTATGCAGGTCGGGAACATTGTGATGAATAGAGTCGTGAAAAATATGTCAATGACCGATGAAACCTGGAGGTACTTATACTAATAAGTGTGCAGGTCGGGAACATTGTGATGAATAGAGTCCTGAAAAATATGTCAATGACCGATGAAACCTGGGGGTACTTATACTAATAAGTGTGCAGGTCGGGAACATTGTGATGAATAGGGAGTCCTGAAAAATATGTCAATGACCGATGAAACCTGGAGGTACGTATATTAATAAGTATGCAGGTCGGGAACATTGTGATGAATAGAGTTCTGAAAAATATGTCAATGACCGATGAAACCTGGGGGTACTTATACTAATAAGTGTGCAGGTCGGGAACATTGTGATGAATAGGGAGTCCTGAAAAATATGTCAATGACCGATGAAACCTGGAGGTACGTATATTAATAAGTATGCAGGTCGAGAACATTGTGATGAATATAGAGAGTTCTGAAAAATATGTCAATGACCGATGAAACCTGGGGTACTTATACTAATAAGTGTACAGGTCGGGAACATTGTGATGAATAGGGGAGTCCTGAGAAAAATATGTCAATGACCGATGAAACCTGGAGGTACGTATATTAATAAAATTATGCCAGGTCAGGGAACATTGTGATGAATAGAGTTCTGAAAAATATGTCAATGACCGATGAAACCTGGGGGTACTTATACTAATAAGTGTACAGGTCGGGAACATTGTGATGAATAGGGAGTCCTGAAAAATATGTCAATGACCGATGAAACCTGGAGGTACGTATATTAATAAGTATGCAGGTCGGGAACATTGTGATGAATAGAGTCCTGAAAAAATTGACTTATTTTTGGAGAATTTTGCATTATTTTTGTAAAATTTGTGTTATTTTTTCAGATATAACAGTGGACTCTTGCAATAAAAGTGGTGTTATGTTTCCTAATACTAATTTGCCACAAAAGCGGTTCACATTTTGTGTAATTTTTCAGAAAAAAAACAGTGGACTTTTGCAATAAAAGTGGTGTTATGTTCCATATTACTACTTTGCAATAAAAGTGGTTCATATTTTGTGTTATATTTTTAGAAAAAACACTGGACTTTTGCAATTATAGTGGTGTTATGTTCCCTTTTACTACATTGCAACAAAAGCGGTTCACATTTTGTGTGTGTGTTTGTGGTTTTTTACTTTGCTTTCTTTAGGTTAATCGACAAAAGATGACAGTACGCGGTGTTTTCGACATTAATCAAGTTAGCTGCATTCCATGTTATGGCAATTTAATGTTATCGGCTAAGAAATATTTATAACCATCGGCTAAGAAATATTTATAACATACAATATTGCTTTATTATTTTAAATCACCAAGACACCGGGTGAAAAATACGAAGATTCGCGGTTGTTTTTGTTGCATTATCGGAGGACACATCTCAGGTCGCTGGTGATAAGCCATCAAAATAATATGTTATGTAAAGTATTTATGTATGGGTTTATAAAACATCCCTATATATAAACACCTGAACGCTGACAGCGCCTCTAGCGTTAACAGGTTTTCACTTAAGTATTAAAATTATTCAATTAATAAAGAAAAGTTACAAGGTTAGTCTACGAGGTTATAATGATGGGAGGGAGGGGAAGGAACTAGTCTGTGTAGAGTATATGTATTGTGTGAATGTTATTTATTGATTTTAGGTTTGAAATTATAAGGGGATGAGATGAATAAGTCGAAATCAATGTATGAAGTGTTAAAAATGTGTGGAGCGCGGTGAATAAAGGTGTTTTGTTTTGAGTTAGGTTTTGTGTGTGGTTTTGTCTGGTTTGTCTGTTGGGCACTCTTAATTAAATTCGTTCAGAGTAAACACCGCAAAGAGGTCTCAACTGTCCGGAGCCGGTGATACTGTGGCATTTCTAATCGGCGTATGTTGTGAGGCTGACAGGAGTAAGGATGGGAAGGAGATGAGGTGATAAAGTATAAAAAGCACCTGGGTTTCTGAATTCGTTCATTGGAACAATTCACTGCCTGCCATTGGTCACCCCAAGAGGTTCACTACGTTTGATGACTTAGTTTGTTGACGGGTTCATAGAGTGGGATTTGTCCAGGTCTTGGCGGCGGATCGGTAGTTTATTTTTATTTATTTTTATGTGATACCTCACAAAAGTGCCCTGTATGTATTAACATGTACAGGGTAACTATATCGCTACCCGGTTGGGCAACGTTGTGAGGCTGGTTAAGGAGGGGGCTGTAGGAAGGGATTTGTTAATGCGGGCTTTGAAGAGGCCCGGAATAAATATTGGAGTAAAGACACACAAAAACGAGTCAGCGAAACGACCCGTTCTCATGAAGCCGACATCAATCGTGAACGGATGTTCTGCTTGGAGGAGACTCCTTGACCTCTCTCCGGCCGAACTCTCTCGACCCATCGCCTTGCACTGCAGTGGGAGAGATTGATTAATCCGTCGCTCCTGGACATACTACTGACCCCAGATTTCTCTACCCATCCCTCATACTTTTTCCTTCCCAGAACTTCTCCACACAGCATCCCCGAAGATGGTATGCCATTAATGATTAAAAAATACGTAGGTGTATTAATTTTTGTACGTACTGAGTAAAATATATTTAATATGTTGTTAAATATTTTCTGCGTCCTCTTCGGACTGCATCCATGAGTTTCGTCGTCAGCTCATAAAACTGAGTGATACGTAACTCAGTCTTATCAATAATACTCAATAATATTATCTTTTTTTTAGTACTCAATTTTAAACGCATTTTTTCCTCATAGCACCAACCAGTACCTATCAAACACATATACATAATTGTTTACTCTACAATATTTGTTTTTCTCATCTTTTCATAAGTACGTTCAAAAGTTTTTTTCGGTACTATTCTTCACTATCTATTTCTTTTTTCTGGATATATTATATTACCATTCTTTGTCAATACTAGCTTTTTTTCCCTTCTATTTTTGTATAATGGCACGTAATATGAACTGAGCTTGTCAATTTAAGTGTCCTAAAACGGGATTTGTTCCCAGTTGGGCAGTCAAAGCTTTCTTAGATTTTATTTCAGGTAAATAAATCTGAGCAAAAAAGAATTTCCTAACGTTTTTTGTGAAATTATACTTGCGGTTGCAGGTCTCTATAGGCATACATTGAAATAGTTAAAGTTGTCCTCCCGTACAAGGTCACACGTCACCGGGCGCCTGGCCTGCCCCCCATGCGGTCCTGCCTGTACCACCACATCCGCAGCGGCCACAGTGCTATCGATGCGGCACCTCATCCGGCTCCAGTCGCGCGGCCGCACGGGAGCACGATAAAAAGCTTCTGAATATCCGTGACTTATGCGCTGTGACTCCGCCAGGCATTCGCTCACCGGCTGATTGGCTTTTCCCGTCCTCTTCCTCTTTTTTTTTCCTTCCGCCGCGACTTGTGGATGACGTAGGAATATGACAGCATTACCCAATTGAGGATTTGTCCGCGAACCAAAATAGCATGCCGCCAATATTATGAAGCCTTTAAATCTTCATTAGATGCATTTTGAATAATGATAATAATAATTGGATGATTTGTACAGGGCCATTTTTATAAAAAAATCAACTCAAGGGCGCTGTACAAACATTACTTCCTATTCTTTCTCTAATTATTTACAAACAGATGCAGAAAAACATACTTCCCTGGCAGGTCGCTTCAGATGAACACAGTTTTATTAGAAAATTTAAGCTTAGAGATGATATGACTTTTGCATTTGCTATTTTATCCCCCTTTTATATTGATTTTACATTTATTAAAAGATTGGTTGCACAAGAAGAGTTGGTATTTATTTGAAATATTTATAATTTTTAGGAAAGGAGAATATTTATAAAATGACCTTAAAAAGCGTAAGAATTTATTAGTAGATATTACATTTATTTTTATTTTTTTATACACATTTAATTATTTACAGTGTTGCGGGCTGTGGACGCATTTGCGCACCCGTCCGTGATTTTTTTGTTTTACTTATTCAATAAGTGACTTTAGGTAAGCACTAACCGGTTAGACTAGCTAAGCAATTTACGGGTGCATTTCTTCAATTTATGAACATATTTGTCTAAAAAGATGAGTTTTAAGTATAAGTGAAGAAATCTGTAACAATTCGGAGACACGTGTGAATCGATATAAATTTATTTAAAGTACCTAATTAATATATATATACATTTTTTTTTAAATATACAATTTTTCCCACCTAGGTTATGACATGAGATGTCTTTGGTCTTTGGTCTAATTAAAATTCAGAATACCATTAATATAAAAATAATCTTGTTCTAATGTAATTGGAGGATTTTTTAAAAGCTTCATGTTTTGGATGTTTTATTAAAATTATGGGAATGGAAAACATGCTATAAACTATATGCAGAGATGCTGCAGAAGTTACTCCTTTCGGAGGACCATTTTTTTTATTTTATATTTAAAAAATTATTAATTGTTTTTGTGTTTAATCCGTAGAACTCCATTTTATTTAAAAAAAAAAATTAATGCAAATCAAATTTACTAATAAGGCAGTTTGAACATGGTCTTAAATGCCGAAACAGCTGTCACAATAATAAAAACTAAAAATACTTGCAGAAATTAATATTTAAATACAGAATTTGCATCTTAGCTTGATACCGAATTTATCGTTGGGTTATCGTGGCCGGGTAATCCGGCATAAAATGGTTCAGAAAGTGATTTAATTAGTTCCTTTATTAGAGAAATGTTTGTGTCTTTGTGTAAAGTGTTAACCCTGATCCAAGAAAGGGTATTCAATCTTAGTCGAATGACCTTGTTTTGCAGGGTTTGTAAGGGTTTTATCTGTATTTTTGGTGCGTTTCCCCAAATATGTGCAGCGTATGAAAATCTGATTCTGTTAGTGGTTTTGTATAGGAGTATTTTATTGTCTTTGGATTATTTACTATTCTTAGTTTTGTAAAGGAGTATTTTATTGTCTTTAGATTATTTACTATTCTTAGTTTTGTATAGGAGTATTTTATTGTCTTTAGATTATTTACTGTTCTTAGTTTTGTATAGGAGTATTTTATTGTCTTTAGATTATTTACTGTTCTTAGTTTTGTAAAGGAGTATTTTATTGTCTTTAGATTATTTACTATTCTTAGTTTTGTATAGGAGTATTTTATTGTCTTTAGATTATTTACTATTCTTAGTTTTGTATAGGAGTATTTTATTGTCTTTAGATTATTTACTATTCTTAGTTTTGTAAAGGAGTATTTTATTATCTTTGGATTATTTACTATTCTTAGTTTTGTATAGGAGTATTTTATTGTCTTTGGATAATTTACTATTCTTAACAAGCATGGGGTAGAGATAACTTATGGCGCGATTTGTGGATTTAACTTATTCCTGAATATGCTTTTTCCAATTGAGTTTTGTGTCTAAAACAAGTCCTAATTATGTCTGCTTCGAAACAGTTGGTGTTATATTTAATATGGGCAAAGACTGTGTTTTTATTATTTTTTCTTAACCTCTTCATTCCGTACGTATATTTGAAAAGGCAACCGGATAAATTAACACTTATACCTATGAACCTGTACACTTTTTAACGTGATATAATCATTAAAAATAGAAAAAAAAACTTGTCCCCAAAACTAACCCAACCCAATTAATATATACAAATATATATTTTTAATGATAATTACTTCATTGTTTTTCATTTAAAAAAGGTTAATTATAAATGATTATACTACGATTTTTGATTTGATTAACCTTATTCAATTTCATATACCTACGAGAGCAACTCGTTACAAAATCCTGTTTAAATGTAACCTCACCAGCACTGAGCATTACAAATGCTCGCTTGTACCTAGATTATATGAAGTTAGTAATAGATACGCAGATGTGGCGGATCTATTTAACTGCACGGAAGGTAAGTGCAAGAAGGCTATACTATCAAGAACGGGTCGCTTCTACGACTCGTTCTTGTTTGGCCTTGAACGCTAAAACAGCTGTTCCAATAATAAAAACTAAACATACTCGCAGAACTTAATAATAACTTTATTAAATTTGATTTGAAAACAACAACAAAAAACTTTCTTAAAATCTAACCTAACCAAGTTGTTTTTTCCATCAGTTTTCATAATTAATTTTTCAAAAGTGTGCTGATTTATCGCTGTGCCGATTTATCCAGTTACCATTCTTAGGACATAATTATAATAATAATGTTTGAAATATGACCTCAGCAAGATTTTCTATCGTCTACAGATAATCATAGAGATTTTTTTTTCTTTTTGCGTTTGTCAGTGAAGGAGTTTCCTGAAATGGCACATTAATGGATGTAGCTTTATGATGTACGAGTATATCTCCAGGAACCACCGGGTCGTCATTAGATTCGGCGGAGACTAATAAATAGACAGGATCAGATCTAGGATATTTCCGTTGTACTGAGAGAAGTACATAAAGTGCACACAGTCTACGAAGTGATTACTGAGACCAGTAGAATGATCACTTGCTACATAGTATGAAGATGACGTAGATTACTGAGACCAGTAGAATGATCACTTGCTACATAGTATGAAGATGACGTAGATTGTATCCATGAAAATTCTAGAAAGGGTGTTTTGAAGGATCGTCGTTGTTTTGGTACGAAGGCTTCTAACATTCTGGTAATATATTATTTAAGACATGGGAGACTTAAATAAATATTAGTGAATACACGGTTACACTGATGTGAAATTCTTTGCGCTGCTTCACACCACGCCTCAAGTGCGCGCGCATCTCCTAGAGAGCGGCTTCCGGGATACAAGGCAATTAGGACGCTGAAAATTGTCACCGGAAAATTCTAATGCAAAAATAATTATTGTGAACGTTTTGCATCGGTCCCGAGCACAAGCCTACATGAAATAAAGTTGTTCTCTTCAGAAATTTAATTCAATTACTCGAGATCTCTTATTCTTCTTCGAGATACCATTCTCCTGCTAAACTCCTCCCTGTCCTCCGCGAATTAGAAATGTTTCTACCTGCTTTAATTGCCTTTAGTTAATGACCAGAACAGCCAGATGCTGCTCTTAATTTGCTTGTACCAGACGTGATGGCACACAAGCGAACTGTAGGGGGCAGCTGAGCTGCGAAGAGGTCTGGGAGGGGAGAAAGCACAACCCGTGTCGGTCCCTTGTGAAGAGGATTAGTTCAATTTATGTAGAATCATTAGTAGAGCTCGGGGCCGTATCCGTGTGACGATGCTTGGTCTGGGTCTAGTGAGAGGCACTAGTCCGACGGGGGTCCAGGGTAAGCGGTGTTCAGAAAGAAAGAAGGCGAGTAGAACAGAAGTCGTAGCGTGCGGAGCAGTCGAAGCCCATCTCTCTCCCACCGCCGTACCACTCTGATGTTTTCACCTTGAAGTCATCACCCGCACAATATATATACATTCGCAAAGGAATAGGGAGGATCGTTTGCGGATAGCGAAATAATATTTATTTTCCATACGACCCGATTCCCTTACAAATTAGACATAATATATAAGAAGCGGAATTTAACAAATGTGTTAATCAAATGGCCGCGTCAAAACATTGCAGGAGAGGCGAAAACGTCCGACACATTGCTCTTCCAATTTCCTTATAATCACCGTAATTCAAGGCAATTCACAATAATTCACCGTAATTCACAGTAATTCACCGTAATTCACAGTAATTCACCGTAATTGACAGTAATTCAAAGAAATTCACGGAAAATCACTATAATTCAACGTACTCACCGTCATTCACCGTAATACACAATACATCACCATAAAGCACCGTAATTCAGCGTAATTCACAGTAATTCAAGGAAATTCGCCATAATTCACCGTACTTCACCGTTATTCACCGTAATTCACCGAAAATGACCGAAATTGACCGTAATTCACCGCAATTCACCGTAATTCACCGCAATTAAACGTAATTCACCGTAGTTCATCGTAATTCACAATATTTTTATGCAATTCACCATAATTCTTAGTACTTCACCGTAATTCACAATACAACACCATAAAGCACCAGAGTTCACCATAATTCACCGTAATTCTCAGTAATTCACCGTAATTCACAGTAATTCAACGTAATTTACCGTAATTCACCGTAGTTCACTGAAAATGACCGCACTTGACCGTCATTTACCGCAATTCACCGTAATTCACAGTAACTCAAGGCAATTCACCATAATTAACAGTAATTCAACCCAATTCACCGTAATTCACCGTAATTCACCGTAATTCACAGTAATTCACCGTAATTGACAGTAATTCAAAGGAATTCACGAAAATTCACCATAATTCACCGTACTTCACCGTTATTCACCGTAATTCACCGAAAATGACCGAAATTGACCGTCATTTACCGCAATTCACCGTAATTCACAGTAACTCAAGGCAATTCACCATAATTAACAGTAATTCAACGCAAGTCACCGTAATTCACCGTAATTCACAGAAATTCACGGAAAATCATTATAATTCACCGTACTTCACCGTTATTCACCGTAATTCACCGAAAATGACCGCGCTTGACCGTCATTTACCGCAATTCACCGTAATTCACAGTAACTCAAGGCAATTCACCATAATGAACAGTAATTCAACGCAATTCACCGTAATTCACCGTAATTCACCGTAATTCACCGTAATTCACAGTAATTCACCGTAATTGACAGTAATTCAAAGGAATTCACGAAAATTCACCATAATTCACCGTAATTCACCGTTATTCACCGAAATTCACCGAAAATGACCGAAATTGACCGTAATGCACCGCAATTCACCGTAATTCACCGCAATTAAACGTAATTCACCATAGTTCATCGTAATTCACAATATTTTTATGCAATTCACCATAATTCTTAGTACTTCACCGTAATTCACAGAAATTCACGGAAAATCATTATAATTCACCGTACTTCACCGTTATTCACCGTAATTCACCGAAAATGACCGCACTTGACCGTCATTTACCGCAATTCACCGTAATTCACAGTAACTCAAGGCAATTCACCATAATTAACAGTAATTCAACGCAATTCACCGTAATTCACCGTAATTCACCGTAATTCACCGTAATTCACCGTAATTCACAGTAATTCACCATAATTAACAGTAATTCAACGCAATTCACCGTAATTCACCGTAATTGACCGTAATTCACAGTAATTCACCGTAATTGACAGTAATTCAAAGAAATTCACGGAAAATCACTATAATTCACCGTACTCACCGGATTCACCGTAATACACAATACATCACCATAAAGCACCGTAATTCACCGTAATTCAGCGTAATTCACAGTAATTCAAGGAAATTCACCATAATTCACCGTACTTCACCGTTATTCACCGTAATTCACCGAAAATGACCGAAATTGACCGTAATTCACCGCAATTCACCGTAATTCACCGCAATTAAACGTAATTCACCGTAGTTCATCGTAATTCACAATATTTTTATGCAATTCACCATAATTCTTAGTACTTCACCGTAATTCACAATACAACACCGTAATTCACAGTAATTCACCGTAATTCACAGTAATTCAACGTAATTTACCGTAATTCACCGTAGTTCACTGAAAATGATCGCAATTGAGCGTTATTCACCGCAATTCACCGTAATTCACTAAAATTCACCCTCATTCACAGTATATCAGCAAAATTTTAAGAACGTTAGTGTAATTTACTGTAAGTCATCATATATCACCGTATATCACCGTAAATCACCGTAATTCACCGTAATTCATCGTATATCAATCAGCAAAAAATTTATTCCCCATAATTCACCGTAATTCGCCGTGTAACGACTGGCTCCGGGTAGTTGAGACTTTTCATCGCTATTCATTTAACTCTTTCGGACCTTAATTAAAACTGTCAGAGATGAAACATATTTGATACTTGATAACAACAGGAAAAACTTGATGTGGTTTTTTTTAATATCTACTTTAGAAAGTACAGCTGCTTTCGGTTAAAAGAACTATATGTTAATATTCCAGCTTTAGAGAACAGACCGAAAATTAACGATCTAAAATGTTTATTATATTGTAAATTCGATTCTTCTGAACTCCTGCATTTAATCAACCTAAACGAACTACAAGACACATTGACATTTTACATATGTATATCCCGTTCCAACTATAGTTTGCATTCCCCAATTCAACGCTTACACAGTCTTGGTAACAAATACTTAAATGATATGGATGTATTTGACAATAATCTAAACTTGGCAAAATTTCAAAAAAAGTATGAACGATTTATTTCTGCCTAGTTCATAAATTATTGTTAACTACAACTTTTTACATTATTTACTTATTTGTTATTAATGTTAATATTGACTTTGTGGATATTGTATTATCTATTTTTTCTGTTAGTTTATTTTTCAGTATATTTTTAGTTTTGGTGCAGTTTTTTTCTTTTGTCTTATCTCAACTGTATTTAACTTTTGTGAATGTTTTCTATTTTTTATGTAATTTAAAAAATATGTATTTGTATGTAAAAGCCCTCTAGGGGTTTATTAAATAAAAAAAAATCCTTAAGGACGAGTTTCACTTAAAATGACAAATATACTCGTACAAAAGTTATTCATATATTCAAAATACTAATGATAATAATTTTATTTTTTCCGGGAAGTGGGGAGGTTAGTATAATCCCACACGTGCCACAGAGAGTGTAAATACGTTACATGTGCAAGAAATATATATGTAAAAAATATAAAAATAATAAAATAACAATATAAATGAAGAAACATCATCGATTTTCCACTTTTATTTCGTTATTGTATTGTATAATATTAATTACATGCAATGGGAACTTGTACCTGCTAAGCCACTGCAGTAGCTTGTAAGCAGGAATTTAGTTCAACAGTATTATATAATACAACAATAAATGTATTTAGGACTAATTAATCTTTGTAGAACCTGCAGACAAGCTGTCATGTGACCGCTTTGCAGGACTACATATTTTGCTCATTTCTTTATTTTACCATGCATGTATTTATGTTCTTTGGATGAATAAATAATTTAAAAAAATAAAATAATAATAATAACTATCATCATGCAAATGTAGCGCAATAATAGAAGAATGTAGGTGCATGCTTGTCGTAATCAATGTAGACAAGTTAGAAAAAAAAAACAGTATTTCAGTTTTGTTATAGAGATACTAGACTCCAATATAAAATCGATTTAAATAATATTATAAAAATATCAAAATATCTTTAAAATCTTTAAGCTATCAAGGATATATACAATCAGACATGAGGTTATGAGTGGAGGGGGGTGTATGGATCAAATTTTCTCGTTCCGTATGCTCACAGAGAAGTTTTTGCCAAAAAAAAAAAACAGAAACTCCTCTGTGCTTTTGTAGATTATTTACCAGACAATTTGAGTATGGTATAATAATTAATATAGAATAACAGTTAAGTTCAAAGAGATAAGAAAAAAAAATATAAAGTAATTGTTTACGTATACCAGATAATTTGAGTATAGTATAATAGTTAAGTACTTATGAAGAGACGAGAAAAACAAATATTACTGAGTATGGCAAACTCCTTGATGGCATCGTTTAAAATGTCATAAAAAGTAACAACTGCTTCATCAACTTCTGTATTTTTATGAGTCAGACGGATTTTTTGGTTGAATAACAACCAGCTTTTTAAAACAGATTTTTGGGTGGAGCCTTAATAGTTGGAAGTGTGTCGATTTGCGGTATCATTTGAAGCGATGGATGGTGCGAGTCTTTGCTGACGAGAGGATTGCTTGCTCGAGATACGTGACATCCCTCATTGCAGATACAGATTGAGAGTCAAGGGTTTGATTATTGGCATTTGTTATGTGATAAGGAGCTCCAGTCCATTTTGTTTTTTATCAATAATAACATTCTTACATAAATTGCAGCATATTTCGTTATTTTAGTTTTCATAGTTAAAATAATTATTCAATGTTTCAGTTTTTAAAAGTCCTCAAAAACGCTCCAAATCAATGGCCGGTCGGTTTTGATGTTAGAATGTCAAATTTCAAAACAAGAACGAGCTTTACCGTACACAATTTTATATTCCATTCATAATAAACCATAACTAAACATAAATAATAAAAATGATGTACCCTTTTAGAAACTTCAACTGACAAAATAATAATAGTATTGAGCATTAACATTATCATAATATCCGTATTGATAATTGGTTTTGCTCATGAATATTCTAATTTCTTATATTAATATTAGTTTATTTTTACAATATTGAATAACAATTATAGAGCTTAAAGTCACCCAAATTATGTTTAAATTTCGCAAACACTAAAAAAAATACATATTTAAAATACAAAGCAAAATCGAAAAATTAAAAATGTCCATTCTAATCTAAAAAAGGGAATGCGCGTGTGACGTCAGATGTTCCGAGTACCAACATAACAAGGTGTTTTGATGAGATAATTTTTAATATATGTTATATATTCAGAATCTACTAAATGAATATATATTTTTAAAGCAACTATATTTTTCACTGGAGATCCTTATTGTATTGATTCATTTCGGAATAACGGATTGTGTCAACAAAGTGAGAAACTAATTTGTACTCAAATTTTCAGGTGTTAAGTGCAAATTGTTATTATTTACATTCCATTTTATGGCGGACATATTAAAATCTCCAATTACGTGTATAATGTCATCGGGATGTTAATCTTTAACATTAACAAGTAAGCTAAGGAATGAACCTAACATGACGTGAATAATTTATTTATTTATTTGTAAGAAACAAACAGCTTTTGATACAGATTTATATACAAAGGAAATTTAATAAAAGTAAGCCAACAAAGTTTATTGTGCTACTTATGTTTAAGTGGAGATGTTTCATTAGAAAAAAACAAAATAAGAAGGAAGAAAATATAGGATC